>JALIZH010019704.1:0-18063 GCA_030522465.1 Rhipicephalus appendiculatus | reverse complement strand
AACGGTGACTGACTCGCTCTGGGGTCTGCTCCTGATAGCGACGTCGCGTTTCACTCGACACGGCGAGTTTTTTTACAGCCAGCGCTATAAAGCACGCAGCTGCGCGCATTGACACCACCAGGGGGGCCCACACTGCGTACTCGGTCTCTGTATACCGTAAACGCGGGTCGCGACCGGGGACGTGGTCGCGGATATTGCCTGCAGCGCCATCTATAGCTGCCGCAAACGGAGGCCGCTGACTGCTGGCGGTGTGTGTGCGTCAATAAACAAGGATCGTATGGGGGCCGTCGTCGATGATGGAAGAAGAGACGAATAGGACTACTTTTTTTTCTTTCGTATTATTTCTCACGATGCAGGGGGAGCTTCGCGAAATGGATGCCCGTGTATTGTTTACAGTGATGACAGACCAAGTGCGACAACGCATAAGCGCCCACTGGACGCCGGTACAGGAAATGCGGTGGTAGGTACTTCAACGGCAAACGTGACGGGGTCTGGCGCCTCGAGTTTTTATGTGGAACGGCAAAACGCCGCCCCTGTAGGACGCTGGATGGAATATCATCCTGTATCTATATAGTTTATGGCCTGCCAGAAAAAGCTAGATTCTTCCGCTTGCCAGCATCACGTGGCGACTCCTGGCCGACGTTCCATTAAAGCAACATGCGTATATAGGGCCGCGCAGATTATCGTTCTTTCCGCCACGCAAGAACGCGTCACATATCTGGCATTTCCGCGCCCATGGCATAATAGCGACACTTCCAGCGCAATGAATACCAGTTAGAAAGAGCCGCCCATGCACGTGCACAGTGCGCGAATAGCCAGCTCAGGCTGGTGTGCACCTAAGATAACAAAAAAAGGAGGAAAGAAATAAAAATAAAAATATTAAGCCCGTGACGTAAACCTTATGCGCCGTTGCTAAGAAAAACTGTGTGACGGTTCAAGTCTTATGAGATAAAATGTCATATCAAGGTTCTCGTCTAAGCGCCGAGCTCTTATCAGTAACATTAAATCAATGTACAAATGGCCTCAGTGCAATATTTGTATTGTTGTATACGCGCAGTTCAAATAAATATAGCAGTTGTTGGGGTTTTACTTTCTAAAACCGCAATATGATTATGAGGTTCGCCGTAGTGGAGGTCTGCGGAAATTTTGACCATCTGGTGTTCTTTAACGTGCACCTAAGTCTAAGTACACGGGCCTCTAGCCTTTCCCCGCCATCGAATTGCGGCCGCCGAGGCCGGGATGGCATCCCACGACTTTCGAGTCAGCAATCTGGCACCATAACCACTAGTCTACCGCGGCGGTTAGTTAAAAAAATCCATGCATATCCACGAAGTGAATGATGATGAGTGGGCGAAGCACGGTGATTGTTTGGTAACCGTGAATCTCCCATGACATTTTGCCCACTCGCTCATGGAAATGAGCTACAACGTGTGTGTTCGGTATATACAGTGTGTTTTATTGGTCATAACTAGTATGCCGTTATGAGTTCGGGATTCCGTTTTCCTTTCGTTATCACGGCTTTGTGGTACGTGATATGTAGAGCCAATGGTTCTTCGAGTGGATCTTACCTGAAGTTGGCAAAGACAAGGTCTATGCACGTCGAATTGGTGGTTGTTGGTTGTTTAGTCATGCGAAATGCATCGTAGCGCATATCGAGACGTCATATACTGCACAAGCCAGTCGTTGTCCGTGATGCCAACGTTAAAGTCACCGACTAATACGAAGGGGTTGTCCTTGTCGACGTTGCCGTTTTGCTGCCGCTTCTGGAGCTCTCAACTCCGGGTCCGCTTGTCGTTTTTGTCGTTTTGCTGCCGCTTCCCGCGCTCTTAACTCCGGGTCCGATTGTCGACGTTGTGTTGAGCCGCCGCATGCCGCGCTTTACGTTCGTTCTGATCCATGGCAGAAAGAGAATCTTACTCATCTGTACATATCATCATCAATATGATTTAGCTCGAGCCGGGCTGATGTTTTCGCACAAGGCTCGGTCTTAAAGGAGTCCTGACACAAAAATTTTCGCCCCGCGTTTTTTGCTGCAATGTGTTGCTGGGGGCCTGTTAGTCATAACACGGCACATCGTTTGCTGCAGCGCGTGACAGATAATTAGTTACAAGCTCCTCATTACTGACACAGCCTCAGTTTCGGTTTGACAGAGCTCCAAAAACGACAAGCCGCCGGGTGCAACTATCACCACCTAGCGAGTGAAACGCTCGGTCACGGAGCACACAGAACAGTGACGCACTTCCGCGCGGTCTGCATCGTCTGCTTGCATTCGCTTGTCACCCATGCTGCGTGATGTCGTCGCCGTTATCGTCCTCGCTGTCGTCGTCGGGCTCATCGTCGTCTGAAGGCGACAATTTTCTTGCGACGGGGATGGAAGGAATTTACGACGGGGCGAATCACTTCAGGGTTGACCCGCTGGCGATGAGTGCTTCGTCGGGAAGCGGCAACGATACCAGCGAGGACGACCACGATGAACCTCGCGTCGGCAATGTACTATGGTAAGACCCGACACATTCGTGCACAAATGTTCTGCAGGGCAATTCATTTAGCCAAAGTACGTTCGCTTTTTCTACGTTCAATATCCGATTGAATCACTTGATAACATTGTGATGCCCTTCAAGTTGTTGGTGCCGAAGAAAGCTAGGTAACACCAGAGCACCAGACGTGAGTGATGCACAGGGTGGAGTCGGAAGACCCATGTACGCCAAGTCCGGCGCCTGTGTGGTAAAGCAATGTGCCTCGAAATGGAGCCCGCAAACGCGACTGTTCTGCACGGGGGGACCAGTCCTGATACTCCTGACGTCCACAAGCGCACACGAACTCGATCCACTTCTGCCGCCGAGGTTCGTCGCGGGGAAACGTATGCAGCGATACGCCTGATCCCGACTTGGACGTGCAGAAGGAAACGGCACAGAAGGATTTCGGCATTGTGGCCTGTCACTGCAGCCCAGGCAGCGCAGGGAAATCAAGAAGTCCTTGGGAGCAGGAAACGGGAAAGCTGTAGTGTCGCCAAACACAAAACTTTCAACGCGTGCGCCGCGGCAGCGCCTCCTCTTGGCCGCGGCCACACACTCGCGAGCAGCCGCCGAGCAGTCACCAACAGCGCAGTGGCGAGCGCGCCAAAGCAGAAATGGCGGCTACGACGTCATCATTACCTGTTGTATCGGGAAGTAGGGAGGTCACCGCGGGTCACCTCCGAGGGTGTCAATGCCGCCAGGTGCGGCCTAGAATGCTGGATCGCGCACGCGAACTTCAAAATTCATATAAAATACCTTCCAAGCTTTATTCGCTGTCGATATTTTGCAGATGGTACACGCATGTACACGGGAATCGATCCAGCAGGCTATCTCGGCCGCGAAATTTTGTGTCAGTACCCCTTTAAGGTGCTTCGCCCCTAATAAACATGAGCTTGCCTCACGGTTTCTCATAGACCGCATATTCCTGTCGATATAAGGTATAGTTGAGATCGAGCAAGGAATTTATGAAACTCACGTGAACTAAACTGCGAATAAATACATAGCCATACCGCTCTGGCCCTGCACTGAATTATGATTAGTGGACCCAAGTCCCGTGACAGTGTACGCGGTGCCCCGGCTGTCAACAGATAGCTTGCAACTCGCTTCCCATGAGGTCCTCACAATTAGGCAACAGCCGGCAGAGCACGCAGGGATGACCTCGTTTTCGACCACCACTGTTTGGGCGGGCAGATGAACAACGTCGCCCTCATAATAGGGGGTTGCCCGGGGCCGCAGATTCTTTCTTCTAGCGAGAAAGGACATGCCTCACCCTATCTGGTAAGTAAGTGGCGCCCATCGCCAAATCGGCGCCTGTTTAAATGCAGAGTGGCCCGGCGACGATCAGTATGCGCGCGCCCATTACTTGTTGACATAAACGCCGCTCCGGTACTTCTTGCGCCACTCGCCTCCGGAGTGCCGTATTCGCGCGAGTACAAGCCTCGTCCGCGGCTTTGCGGCAGCGTCGCAGTTCCAGACAGCTGCGCATCGCTGCGGAATAAAATTAAATCGAGAGTTCGACGGAAACCCGTCTCGGGATGAAAGATGATGAAAGAAAGTGAACCGACCAATTAAAGGCTTAGAAGAAAAGAGGTTTCGGCTTCAATACAGACGCCGAAAAGTCCAATCGTATTTTGTATTGGCTCGTAGGCCTTTCCAAATGAGGTTCCTGAAGTGGCATTTGCTTTTTACGGCGAAGCTATATATGTCTGGGGCATGTACAGCGGCACATACGGGTGTGCCATGCAAACGCAACTACTCACCATGCACTGGTCCATAAAAAATTAAAAATGGAACTAGAGTACAGTCTTGTACGCTCAAGATGCTTTAGATGGGTTCGTACCCACCGAGAGGTTTTCTGAGCAGGCTCCACACAGGTGTAGATCCTCATTGCCCGGATTGAGGGGAAGAATTTTCTACTTTAGCTGATATGCTCTGGCATTGCCCTGTGTTAGAGGACTTCAACAACAGCGAGGACTTGGAGAACGCCGTCACGAGCTCAGAACTCGCAGACCAGTCCACGGCTGTCCAGAGGGCCCGTGAGAGAGCGGAGATGCATGGCCTCCTATCTGCAACATGGGATTCGCAAGAGGTCTCCCCCTATAGGGTTGCACTGGCTGATTCCCCAGGATCTTAATAAAGTTCCTCATCAGAAACACAGGCGTGCGTCAAACGCCAACGTCCGTGCCACAGGAAAGACAAGACAGGAAAGGGAAGCTACTCTATGGACAGACTAGATTGAATAGCGCGACTGATCACGGGACACAAGAAAAGGAACACACACCACAAGGCGCTATGTGGTGTGTGTTCCTTTTCTTGTGTCCCCGTGATCAGTCGCGCTATTCGATCTAGTCATGCCTTACCAACACGCCCAGTCTTCAACCTTAGCAAGCTATGGACAGACATTTCGGATTTGGTTACAGGGAGTGTCATCGGCCATCGTTAAACACGCTATAACCATGATTCGCTGGTCATTCTCCTTCACAGAGTGGAGGCGCAACGTTTAACGCTCCGTAATGCTCTGCTACTCCGACTGCACCGCGACTCCGCAATGCAGTGCAACTCGCAATGCTCCGCAACTCCGAATGGCTCCGCTACTTCTAACGCGACAGCGTTAAAAAACTATGTTTCGCTGAAATTCCCGTGTGGGCATCGTTAGTTGTGAACGAAGAACGCAACGAATGCAAATTATAACCAATCATGGATGGGTCCGAGACGGAATCGAATCCAGGCCTTTTGAGTTCTACGTAGAGTTTAGCCGAGCGATGAACTGGGCCATTTCGTGGTGGTTCATGATTTCTTCTAGCGGTTCGTATTACTACAGTGCCTAGAATATTCTGTAGTATTACGGCAAGGGACGAGGTAGGGACTACAGTTCGCGCACCACCTACCCTGTAGTCCCTGTCTCACACTCGTCTGGTGTAGTGAAACGCAAGAAGAAATCATCTACGCAGAGGCACGCCAGTGCTTGAAACTGTTACGAAAAATACGTTCGATGCCCGTTGACGGAACCTTTTTTCTTTGACACCTGATCGCGTACATTTTTTCAACGTCACTTCCGTGACGGAAATACGTCACTGAAGTCTTGGTGGGCCCCGGTATAAAACATTTCCATGTTAAAAAAAAAGCCCCATACGCACGCCGCGTAGTGCGAGGAGTCGCCTTCACGCATGCAATATTGCGTGGTAGAAACGTTTAATCGTACCAGGCGTCAAAACGTGAGAATTACGTAACGAGTGGGTGGTTAAAAGGGCCACCCATTACGAAATGCTCAGGCATAATCGCTATTATCAGCAATAACACCAAGTAAGTGTGCAGCTGTGCAGGTGAGCGTGCTGCCTAACGTACGCATATAGCACATTCGTTAAATCGCAATAGGATTAATTGTGGCGTAGTGGGCACTTCGCAACTGTGTTTGCAGAAGGCATTGTGGGATAGTTTGAAACTGCCACTTTTGCGCGCACAGTTGAAGTGTCCACCGAGGTGCGTAGCGAGGCGAGTGATTGAGAAGGCGATGCGAACGGGGCCCGACTACGCTGTCGCGTTCCACTCTTCAAGGTGAAGCTCAAACGTCCTCCACGTTTTTTTTTAGATGCGAAGCAGCTTATGGTGGAGTTCAACCCGGTGTGCGGCGTGACCACCCTTACTGCGCATGCGCGAGCCCTCTCCACACACCTCTCCACTCACCAGCTAACATCTGTGGCTGCTGCGCCGTAGCCAACCTCCCTCTCCCCACATTCCTCCTCCTCGTTTAGATAAAAGGCTCGCGTTAGGTCGTACACACGCTCAGTCACTGCGCCGGCTGCGCCGCACAGCGTGCGGCGCACGGTGAGCGCTGCACGGTGTTAACGTAGACACTAGGTGTCTGCGTTAACAACAACATAAGAACATAAACACAACACAAGCGATAACACTAAATACGCAACATCAACGGAAACGGCTAGTCAAACCGATGGAAACGCGGTGTGCACCCCTATGCTGCTTCGCATCGCCTCATGGTCCTCTTTAGCGCGAGATGGTGTAACTTTTTTTGTCCTCTTCTATTATTTATTTTTGCATTTCGTTCTAGGCCTTTCCCTTAGTGTATACGGCAGCATATAAGGGCTTTCTGCCCAGGTCAGTGCGTTCCATACTTTCTTCGTCATTTCTTTCATTCGCTGGCTATTCGTACGCGCGTCATGCACGCTTGCAGGGCGCGATAATGTTCGCAACACATTTGCCGGCCGGCGTAGATAACGCAGGATATAAGGAAATTGACGTATGTACAAACCGCGCAGAATGCGGGAGGCAGCGACAAGAGCTGGAGCTCTAGCTACGCTGCTCCCGTTTGCGGCTTGCAGATAACGCAGGCGCCGATATGCATAGCAGCCAGGATCTATCGCTGTCCCTGTGCCACTAATTGAAATCGTACGGAGGCAATCCATTCATGCGTACTGCTTACGGTACGTCGCCCATTAGCATATACATAAGCAAATGCAGCTATGAACCGCTCCTTATGCATTGTCGGCGAAGAAGATAAAAAAATCGAACGCAGAAAGTATGGTGTGAGGCAACGCCTTCCAGCGCGAAACAAAACATGGCCATTCGCGGCCGTCGACCTCCGCGGTTGATGGACATACGCATTTACTTCAGCGATAGATACTGAAGGCATTATGAATAGTTTAGCTGACACAAATCACTCGCTAAATCACTGAGCTGACTCTTTAAACGGTTGCCATACAGCAGGAGTCGGCCAGCTGCGGCCCGCAAGCCAGTATTATGCGGCCCACGGCATGACGTCAAACCCCCCTTTTCTTCCGGTATCACTTCCTCTCTGAAGGCTGAGGTAGCAGTTTTGACATAACTCGGGCTTTTCGCTCGTAACCTACGTTTGACTGGAACCTTGCAATATGCGTGCTGAAAATAAACATGAATTATAATCCAGTTTTGTACATTATTGTCAGTTCGTCGAACCTTTTCTCTTCGTCTGTGAAGCCCCCCCCCCCCCCCCCCCCCCTGTTCAATTTGCTGTGCGGCCCGCCGCTGCGTCGGCTCCATGCATCTCGGCCCTCCGCTTCAAAAGGTTGCCGACCCCTGCCATAGAGGAATAAAAAGATCACGCCATATCCACGAAGTGAATGATGATTAGTGGGCGAAGCTCGATCGTTTTCATCCATGGCAGAAAGAGAATGTGTGGTCTGGAACGCGCTTATACTTCATGGTCATCAGCGTCATCGTTATCACGAGTAGTGGGTACATTCCACTATACTGGAACGCGCTTATACTTCATCGTTATCACGTGTAGTGGGTACATTCCACTATACTGCTTCATCGTCATCTTTATCACGTGGAGTGGGTACATTCCACTATACGTGGCTACCTACCTACCCACCTACCTACCTACCTACCTACTACTACTACGACTACAGAGGAGGGACGGACCCACACCCCTAAGGAGCTTCGCCCTTAAAAAAAAATGCCCCCCACCTCCCCGAAGGGAATCGTGAGGAAATGCGAATGCACCGACTTCTGCCATCGCCTTGAGAGGCGCCCGGCCAGCGAACGCTCGAGAGTGAGGCGCGAGCGGACGGGAGAGTGGGGCGCAGGGAGGAGAGAGAGCGAACGGCGAGAGAAGGAGCGGCGAAGCACTGCACCTACCCTCTCCTACACTCTCTCGCACCACATGCTCCGGTTGCTAGGGGCGAGGATAAGCGCGCGCGCCCGCAGCTGTTGCTATGGGAGAGGGAGTGAGAGAGATAACACCTGCCGGCGTGTGGACACCTCCCTCAACCTATCCTCCTCCTCCTCCTCCGCGGACAACGCCGGACAACGCCGCCTGACATAGCCCGACTGAGAAATGCATTCGCATTTAAAAAAATTCAGGAGCCCTCGGGTAAATGGGGGCAAGCGAAGCTTGGCATGTGCCTGAATGACCTTCTTTATTTCTTTCGCATTGTAAAATGCTCCCTCCTAAGTGTTCACTTCTTCCGTGACGGAAATTAGACCTTCCTCTCCGTGCGTAGCTGCAAAAAGCTTCAGTTACTGGACACCTCAACGACTAATCTAATAGTTGTTGGGGTTTAACGTCCTAAAAACACGATATGATTATGAGGGACGCCGCAGTGGAGGGCTCCGGAGATTTCGACCACCTGGGCTTCTTTAAAGTGCACCTGAATCTAGACACACGGGCCTCAAGCTTTTTCGCCTGAGGCTGCCGCGGATGGGATTCGATCCCTCGACTTGGGGATCAGCAGTCGAGCGCCATGACCACTAGACCACTGTGGCGGGTGAGACATCAACGACGGTCATGAGAGTTCATATCCAGACAACTATGAAATGGGGCCACGTGAGATGACATGTCTCGATGAAAGATCAGGCTGCCATACCAGAAAGGGCTGGTCGCAGACAAGCCCACGCGCGAGAGAGCATCAGTTATTTAGAAGACGGCGCATGCGACCGGCGCAACGTCGAGGGCCTCATTTCTTTCCACCCGACGGCACCGAATTTTTCGCTTACGACGGCGCCACCGAAATCTGGAAGTTATAAAAACTTTGCTTAAAAGGCCCCTCACCAGCCTCTCAAAATACAAACAACGAGCGCAATGTTCTCTCCTGACGTTTTTCGCCTTTCTTGCGCACTTCGTGACGCAGAACAGTGATTCCCGTGACATCTATATAGTGTATACATGCTCTCGATTGGTCCATATACGCGAAATATCAGATGTGAATTGTCTCCTCTACTGATTTGCCATGCAGACGCCCATCTGTCCTTCCTTGTCTCGCGTGACTATCGTGCGCGATCAACTGATTTCATTTTGTGTGTTTATGACTGCGCAAGCGGCGATAACAGCGTGTAGCCGAGAAACGCGAAATCCTGATAGGCTCGAGCGCTTAGTGCTGACATTGTTCACGTGCTTTTAAGAAATAAGTGGCTTGGAGGATACATGGCCTGTAGGAAGGGTAGCGAAGGCGAGGAGGAAACCACTCCCCTCGTCTTTGAATGCGGGGCGGTGAGGGGCCCTTTAAGGAGCAACAGCATGCATCTGAAAATCGGCGGTTGGCATGCTCCAAGGGGATGCGTATAGACCGCGGAGTGCCAACATGTGGTGTATTCGGTACCGCTGGCTATACGAGATCGGTTAAGGTTTCAGCAGCGGAGATGTTCATGGTCGAGATTTTCATGTCCGGGGATCGACGTACATCGTAGATCGTATAGTGGGATTTACCCACTAAATCCCACCACGGATATGCGCCACTCCTCCCACCACTCCCGCTACTCATTACTCCCACAACTACACACTACGTCCACTACTGCTGCCGCGACTTCATTCGCACTTCATTCGCACTTCATTCAAGCCACTCCATTCAATCCCACTGCACGCCACCAGCTTTGCTGTTTCATCAGTGTCCGCCTAGCGGAGTCGGCTGAGTTTTAGGGGCGAAGCTCCTTAGGGCCTATGGTACAAACAAATGACGGAACAAGAGGACAGGACGGTTGGTGCACCAACCGTCCTGTCCTCTTGTTCCGTCATTTGTTTTTACCATTCGCCCAGCGCAGCTACGTTACAATGCCGTACCAACTAGCCCAAATTGAAGCTTTGCTAAACGTTACTCCTTAGGGCGTAGGCTAGTCCTGCGTCGTTGCCGTCGTCGTAGTAGCCACCCCTGCGCGATGACGATGACGCTGCCATCACGGCACAGCTCATGGAATGTACCCACTATGCGTCATAACGATGACGCTGATGACGATGATTACGCTGATGACGATGACGATCGCGATGCCATACAACACATGGCATCGCGATATGGTTTCACACGCATATCGTTTGACCACATGCAACCAACCACCATCCGAGGAACCTGCATCGATCTCGTCTTTGCAAACTTTCGACTACGACCCATCCAGGAACCACTCTCCCTCCATTTCACCGACCATAAAGCCGTTATAATGAAGGGCGAGCGGAAGCCACGGCTTATGTAAACGGTAACCACGACCAACGAAGAAACGAAAACAAAACGGAGAATCACGGCTCACGAATAAAATATAAATTTCTTGTATATAGGTATACACACAGTGTTTGTCACGTCTTTGATGATGTACTGGGCGAATTTCACGGAAGATTCACGGTTTACCTATCAACCTCCGGAGCTTCGCCCACTCATCATCATTCACTCCGTGGATATGCTGTTATTTTTTTCTTTTTTTCTGCGCCCTTTCAACCAGGATTGGGGCGTTCGCAAAAGATTCAGTCTCATACGATTCCTTCAAACTGCCCGGAACCTCGGTACACAGGCGACGCCTTCGACGTAAAGCACGCTCATTACGCTTGCGTAAACACGGTACACACCAAGAGGTACACGCTCTCGTTCGGTCTCGCAGGACTGTCTTATTCTTTTAAGTATAACGCCCAGATGCTATAGCTCTTGGGTGCACGGTTATCAGCTACTGAGCAGCATTATATACGCCGGGAGGGCCCCCATTGCCGAGCGCGTGGAGCACACCGATCTGGAGCCGCGCGGCCACCACTTTGAAGGGGGTGGTACCACACCGTCTTTATGCCGCGCACTCACGTACTCGCATATGCGCTCGCCCTGTCTTTATATAGAGCCGGCGATCTCACGTCCATAAATCTCTGCGGTGTTTTAGGGATCCGTGTGATCAAGCGCCTTGGCCTCGACCGTTATTATGCACGTTCAAGATACGAGCACCCCTTGCCCGCAGTTGGGTGCAGCACTGTGAAGGCTACGTATAGAAGACGCCCTCGGAAGGATATGCTCGCGTTCACTTCTTAGTTGGCCCGAGCTTCGATTGCGCAGGAGGGCTTCCTGAATTCCGCGCGCCCGCCTATATGACTAGTTAATAGCAGTCGTTACGGTTTAAATAACATGGTCGTCTACAGCTCCCTAAGTATGAAGGACTATACAGTTTAGCGTGCATAAAGGTCACCATCAGAGAGCAATACCTCCGTTCCTTATGTGGGACTACAGACATTTAAACCTAAAACTAAAATCCCTCAGTAGAAACGTTTCACTTGACCATCGTTGTAGCGAAGACATCGTATACCCAGCTTGCAGCTCTGTGAACACCGACGGTAACCGCTAAATGTAGCTTTCCACGGGTTTAGCGGTGTAGTTTCGTCTACAGGTTCGATCAAGAGAGCATATCGTGCCGGACTATTTCCTGGCGCGCATGGTGTACCGGTGGCGCGTTGCGTTGCTGCACGGAACATGAGCGCTGTAGAGATGAACACGTGCTTCAAACCGGCTCGTGTATAAGCAACCGAGCGCAGTGCAGTTGCGTCCTCACCTCTCCAAATGTGCGTAGGTCGGAAGGCCTTATGGGCGTTGCACTGACGGCTGTTTCGTCTGCTTCTGCTGCAGCAGACGATCGTCTCTATGGTTATGCACTTATGGGCCGATGGGCGGTCCGGATTGGACGACCAGGTTAACGATGTACTTCCGTTTTTTTGTTAGCTCTCCGGTTATAGATCTGTTTGCTTTGGTTTACGCTCGATGGTGTGCGCTCGTTAACATTTTTTTTTTTCGTAGCAAACCAGCACTTCTGACGAGGATTCATTGTCGATTTTTTTTTCATTTCTCTGGACACTGCCTTTGGTGCTCAAGAGACCCGCGCACCCACCTCAGGAGCGGACGGTGGGGGAAGGCGGCAACACGGACTAATTACCGGCCCACGCGGGATGTGGGGCGGAGGCAATTAATTGCTGCGCCCTCGGCTTCCTGTTTTACAACCTTATGTTTTACTGCTTTGCACGATCACCTCAGTGCGGCGATATAATCGAGCGATATATATTGGCCGCGCCGTGGCGAATCAAACGGTCAAGCGTATGCATTGCGTCCCTGTTCACGATACGCAGCTATGAAGAGCGGGTGTTATAAGGTCCTCGGCGCGCCAGATGTCGGACAGGCTTTGCAGCCTGTACCAAACGGTCATCGGAGTCTTAAATTAGGTCTCTGTCATCGCCTTTTCATGCAATTGAATGGGCGCTTTGTTCATGGTCCCATAGCGTGGACGTGAACTCACATAAGTGACGGGAAAGCCAGGTGGTCAAAGCGACAGGACGTCGTTTTTTGACATCCTGTCTTTCCAGAGCTATGACGTCATTTATAGCAAAGAACCTAAGGAAGGGAAGTAAGTTCACCGACCAAATAAATAACTGAAACAAACGACGTTTCGGCTTCCATAGGGAAGCCTTGTTCACCATGATACCAAACGACTATATAGGTTTCAGCACGTGGCGTAAGCACCGCGCGTAGGAAGAGGGAAGGTTTCCATCATTGCGATTCATTGTCTGCCTAGTAGGTTATGCCTCGAGCGAATCGAGATACAGGCGTGATTTCCTGTTTTTTTTCCTCCCGATAATACTCGCATTCATCAGTCAATGCTGCAGTAAGTTGCGAGCAAAGAACCAACAAGTCCAAAAACCTGTGCTCCTTAGTGACTGATTGGAAACGCTGGACACAGCGACGCTACGCAAGCAAAGCGCTAGCGCTGTAGATTCCGACACGACCGGCGTCCGTTTGCGCGCCCCGGCGGCCACCTGGCACCGTGCCAGGGCTCGGACGGAGGGAAGGACAGACGGACGGACGGACGGACGGACGGACGGATCGACGTGAGCATGAGACATTAAAAGCTTTCGCCTTAATAAACGAGAGACATTTCACCGACGAGAACACGACAGGGATTAGGACATACACATACAGGATGCTCGCTAGCAAGGGTCTTGTCTGCACCTTTGCCTTAGGTGCGCGTGCAGACGCGCAGCGGATACTTCACTAAAGTCTGCACAACTTTGAGAAAGACGTCAAATGACAAAAGTGCTCGCATGAGACTTTCAAGAGAGAGAGAGAGAGAGAGAGAAAAGCAATGGAAAGGTAGGGAGGTTAACCAGGTTGAACCCGGTTTGCTACCCTACACGGGGGAAGGGGGAAAGGGGAGGAAAAGAATAGAGAAGGGAAGAAGGAAAGAGAGGGAAAGTAATACGCTTGCACGCATAGCATCGTGCCCGGCGCATGCCCGGAAGGTCATAAAACTGCGAACTGTCACAGAGTACGGGAGACTTCGGCTGTCGTAGACGAAGTAGGCTGCAGTCCAGGATGTTAAAGACGGCTTGCAAGGACTGGCTCCAAGGTATCCAGAACTTGCAGTGCGCTTCGAGCTGATGGGGTTGTCAATCCGTTCTGGTTACCCAGCCAGCGAACGGTCGTGAGCGAGGCGCGAGCGGACGGGAGAGTGGGGTACAGGGAGGAGACAGAGCGAACGGCGAGAGAAGGAGCGGCGAAGCACTGCACCTACCCTCTCCTACACTCTCTCGCACCACATGCTCCGGTTGCTAGGGGCGAGGATAAGCGCGCGCGCCCGCAGCTCCTGCTATGGGAGAGGGAGTGAGAGCGGAGAGATAACACCTGCCGGTGCGTGGACACCTCCTCAACCTATCCTCCTCCTCCTCCTCCTCCGCGGACGCCGCCGGAAGCGCCTGACATAGCCCGACTAAGAAATGCATTCGCATTTAAAAGAAACATGAACTACCACGTGGTCACAGTGACGAAACTACCGCGAGTGTCCGCCACGAGTCTGGATAGCACATTTTACTTGACAAAGGCACTATCTTTAGAGGAAACTTGAAAAGCGCAAAGGACGAAGACGAAACACATACAGCAGGACTGGCGCATAAACTTGCAACAACAGTTGGTTGGTTGGTTGGTTGACCCTTGTTATTCTGGCGCAACCCACAATGGGTTGCAATTTTAAGCGCCAGTCCTGTTGTATGTGCTTCGTCTTCGTCCTTCGCGCTTTTCAAGTTTCTCTAATGATGGACCAACTCGCTCAAACCAAGGTATTGTTAAAGCACTATCTCTTTTTCACGAAGCGCGATCGAGGGCTCGCTGACCCACATGTTTCCTTTCTACTTAATCCGTAATGCTTCGTAGATTTCGTGCTCGATCCAATTTCGATATCTTGAGAGTACCTCACAGTCATTGAAGATTGGAGCACGCATACAAAACCCTTGAAACGTGGAGTTGCCACATGTGTCCTCAGGAGTGACCTCACGAGGTCCTCTATTCATCCAGCGCTAAAAAGCTTCGGTACCCACATCCAGCGTTTGAATTGCGCCACTTATCCGACGGAACTCCTCTGTGCTTGGCCACGAAGATACTAAGCGAGCTTTTCAAGGGAAGCACTAAGAAACGCACAGCACAGGAATGACAGAAAACGTCTGTTGTCCCTTACGTCGCGTAAAGGGGTATTCACACGAAGGACAAATCCTCGGGGGGATAAAGGCGGAGCCTAGTGACGTGAACTCGCGAGGAGAATTCCCCACAAATGTCCCCCGCTCACACGGACGAGGCGAACGGAGGGGGAGACCAGTGTTACCAGACTACTCTGGTGGCTTGTACCGCGCGTTTCACCAACTGCTGGACGACGAAACCACCTGCGCTGCCGCTCCCTGCCGGAGCAAGTGCAACAATGTGGCCAAACACCTGCACGAAATACCCCCATATCCCCCCACCGCGGGGGGGGATAGTTTGTCCCGCCAGTCAAAAGGCCCCCCGTCTGCTCCGAGGAGGTGCAGGGAGGTCGCGCGCACTCGCTAATCCGTGATGTCGTTGCCACGTGATCAGCAATCCCCGCGTCTCCCCCGACGATTTCTCCGCCGTGTGAATACCCCTTAAGCCACGCACTCAGGAAGATCGTAAGCAAAGCTGGCGAAAGGCTGTTTTTTTCAGCTCTCCGTAAGGTCGGCCGCTTGTGCAAGGGATTAAACTCTGATGACCCTAAGAGACACACATGTGTCAAGAACCGCAAGGCACAATAAGTCGAATGCGCTGACAACGTCGCATACGACATTCCCTTGTCGTGTGGCTATTCTCACACGGGAAAAACCGGCCGCTGCTTGAACGACCGTCTTAGAGAACATGCGTGCAGTATTAGGTCTTCAGACTTCAACAAACAGCACCTTGGCAGCATATTGTTCTTCGTGTGGCTGGGCTGCACTCTTTGACTGTGAGGTACTCCATAGGCGTGCGCAGGGTTTCCCTCCAGGGGGGGGGGGGGGGCGAAGGTTCGGCGCAGCGCCCTCCCCTCCCTATTATGCCAATGTATGGGGCTGGCTTTGCGCCCCCCCCCCCCCCTCTTCTCGCCCTCTGTGCCCTCTGTAAGAATATACATAGACAGGTGCTGACACTCTCCCCGCAACGCGTCGAAAAGCGCAATCCCCGCGCGTCCAGATATTGTTCGGGCCGTTATCACTTATCGAGACGGCTGACCCCGTTCGTCGTAGCGCCATCTACGAAGGCACCGATTAAGTAATCGGTGCCTTCGTAGATGGCGCGATGACGAGCGGGTCAGCCGTCTCGGCAGCACACTCGGCAGAAACGCGCATGCTGCTGATTCATGGTTCTTTTTGCTGGCATGAGCGTCCGCGCTGTTTTGAAGCCACGCTTTTTTTGTTCGCGTGCGTGTTGTGCTCTTTATCGATGAAGGTGACATCGAATTACTCACACCGCTTCGGACGAAAATGTTGGGGAGGCAGAGCAATTTCAATTCGCGAGCCCCGCTTCTCTGGGTACGTTGGCCGCGGCGCCATCTGACGGCTCGCAGCAGTGTGCGCCCGCGAGACCGAACGTTATCTGGCCGCTCCAGCGCGCGCAGTGTCAACACCTGAATATTCTTACACCGTGCCCCAACCCCACCCCCCACCCCCGTGCGCACGCCTACGAGACACTCTCAAGATATCGGAACAAGATCGAGCGTGAAATCTAGGAAGCATTCCAAATGAAGAAATAACTCAGCCAGCAGCGCTTAGCGGACACTGATGAAACAGCGAGGCTGGTGGCGTGCAGTGGGCGTGAATGAAGTGGGAGGAGTGGCGGGAGCAGTAGTGGGCGAAGTGCTGAGTTGTGGGAGTAGTGAGCAGTGGGAAAGGTCGGAGGAGTAGTGGACGTATAGTGGTGAGTTTAAGAAATAAAACCAGCGCTGGCCTTGTCCAAAGAAAAACAAACATATGTTGACGTTTCGGGGCTGCTACGGGACCCTTGCTCACAATGAAGAGCATGCAAGAGGGCGTGACTATTTATGTGTTGGGTGGCGCAGAGCGCGCATGTATATCTCGGGGAGATTACCCCGCGTCCGCTCAATCGCGTTTTTAGTCGTTTGAATGTGCAGAGATTCGAAAAGTAGCCGCGTCGATCGGCGCTTCTCTGTCGAAGTTATGCTCGCAGAATCTCAGTCGATGGCGTGTTTAGTGTTCAAGTGATGATCCGCCGAGACGTTCAAGCTTGCATTGCCTTTCTTGACATCGTTCTGGTGATGCTGGATTCTTCTTTTAAAATTTCCAGTTTCACCTATGTAGGATATGCGTCACAAGTGGTGAGTTGTGCGAGTAGTGAATAGTGGAAGTGGCGCATATCCGTAGTGGCATTTACCCACTTTGCATGGCTGAATCCCACTACGATCTATGAGCTGCATGCGACGGTTCCCGGACACGAAATCCCGACCAAGAACAGCCTCGCTGTTAAACAACAACAACAACAACAACAACAACAACAACAACAACAACAACAACAACAACAACAACAACAACAACAACAACAGAAAAAAAAGGAACACGTGCGTCAGCGAGCCCTCAGTTGCGCTTCTTGAAAAGGAGATATTGTTTTATTCGAGTTAAACGTGCTATCCTGACTCGTGGCAGGATAGCACTGCGTTGCTTTAATTAGCCCAGTTTAGACAACATGGAAGCCATCGTTGTTAACGGAAAACATTTCGAAGTGTAAGTGTGAAAAAATGTTTTCTTTGCTGTTTTGCATAATTTGTGAACATTTCACCAGTACGGAATTGTCATTTTGAAAGCAGCCCTATTTAAAGAAACCACGAATAGGAGGTGTGACTGTCTCCACATGTGAAACAAAAATTCGTATTAGGAAACCACCACTTCAAGCGAAAAGCAAAGAGCTTGTTGTTTGACATTTTACGTTTATTGTAGTGAAAAACTGCAGTAACGAAGGCAAGAGGTATTGTTTTCATGTTTTCACGCAACAAGACTTGTTGTTGCAACGTTGGATCAAGCTAATAACCATCGTTGTAGGTTCATCAGAGTTACCATGTGACAGTTCGGGTTTCTTTTTTGTTTCTATTTAGTTCTTATTTTGCTATATATTTTGCGTTGCGCGCAATTGTTCGTCGGCGCTCGCGTTGTTTGCTCCTTCAACTTAGTCCCGTTTTCGCGCTGTTTCCTCGCGGCTTAAACAGAGCCGCGAGTATTATTTCAGCTGGCTTCCAACGGCGCATGACCGCGAATCGAATGTATACACCGCAAAGGAGAACGCAGCGTGGGTGGTGAAGAAAAGCGTGTCACGAGGTCGTATACCGAAATAAAGCCACGCTGTTTCCAGCCTTCGCGCTTTCTGTTGGCGCTGGCTGAAGATTTCGTCAGCTTCATGCCAGCAATACAGTAGAGCCCGCCCTTGCGATCTGATGCTATATACTCAAAAGCTGGATCCCCGCCAGTTGCTGGACTCACGGTCGATAGACGAGCGTGATAAGGCGCTTT
>JALIZH010019703.1:0-21729 GCA_030522465.1 Rhipicephalus appendiculatus | reverse complement strand
GTGGTTGAATAACGAGTACATAAATGACATTAAAGAACATAAATGACAGGTGGTAACATGAAGATCATGCCATGCATGTCATGGTCTGCATGTTACCATCTGTCATTTGTGTTATTCATACAGTTACGTCGCAGTGAAAGACCAATTTTGGTGTACAACAAGCAGCCAACCTGCCGAGAGCCCACCATGAGCGCTGCATGTGAATTATGCTGTACATGAAATGCATATCATGATTTTCATGTTTCCACCTTTCATTCATTTTCGTCATACAGTCACCTCACGCAATACCAATTTTGGTGAATATCAAGCTAGCCAACCGGCCGCGAGCACACTATCAGCGCGGCATGTAAATCATGCTGTACATGAAATGCATATCATGATTTTCATGTGACCACCTGTCATTCATGTTCATCATACCAATATATTTCGTCATAGAAATTTAGGCATATATCGATTCAATCAAGCGGCCGCGAGCGCCCCGAGACATTAACCTTGGCGACGCACGAGCACGAGAACCGGACCGCGAGGACACGTTCAGCGACTCAACGTGTGACGGTGGTTTGGCTGAGTCTTGGGTGAATTTGACCGGTTTTAATTAATTGACTTTGAATATTACTTGTCCAGGCGATCAGATACGTGACAATGTCTAATTCGTCTCCTGGCCAAGGGCACAGCCCTTGGTCAGCATCCTTGTCTAATGATGACTTGCCGTTGGAATCTTTTTTTCCGCAGTGGTATTGGCAGCATCCCTGTCGCGCTGGTGCCCTCGAGCGGTGGATTTATCAGGCTCAACAACCCATAGGCTATCCAGGCAGAGCTTCAGGCCATGACACCGCACTTCCAATTGATAAGTGATGTTCGTCAGTTCGGAAGAGGTGGTTTAGTATGCAGGTCGTCAGATCGCGCATGTGTTTCAGACATCCTAAAGTGCAAGACATTTGCATCGGTACCGGTGAGTGCCTTTATCCCGCCTCATTTAGCATGCACTAAGGGAATTGTTCGAGGAGTCGACTCTCGACTAACACCAACTGAGACTCTGGAGAAGCTGTCTGATGCTGGAGTAATAGCTGTATACCGGTGCAACCGCCTAATTAACGGTGAGAAAGTTCCCACGGAGTCAGTTATTGCTACCTTTGCCGGTACTTCTTGCCCATCAGAGTTGAAAGTATGGCCACTCATATTCAGAGTAGAACGCCTCGCTTCTCGTCCTCTCCAGTGTCGAAACTGTTGGCGTTTTGGCCACAGTGTAGGAGGATGTAAGTCAAATTCACGCTGCAGAGTATGTGGCGATGATCATCCATCTAATGAGTGCACTGCCGAAACGGAAAAGTGCTGCCTTTGTGCAGGAAACCATGCGGCTGATTACTCAAACTGTTCTGCAAGAGCCAATGAAATCCAGCTGCTCGAAATAATGGATAGGCAACGGTGCTCGCGGCGAGAGGCTATAACAGTTGTGAAGGACAGGGCCTTTGGATACGCTGGTGTCACTTCGAGGCACGATCCACTAACTGAGACAAGGCTTATGAGTTTTATTGAGTCAGCAGTAGAGAAGGCAATGTCGAAGGCGATGGAACAGATCGTTACGAGTGTAAGTGAGTGCATCTCGCAAGTGTTTTGCTCACAAATGACACAACTAGTTTCGACAGCGGTAGTACCGATGGCCAAACTGACACCTTGTGCAGGGGCAGAGATGGCTAATTCAGTCCCACAGCGGAAACCCCGAGGAGAAATTCTATCTGAACCCTCCACCTCAACTCATGCAGAGGTTCAGGATGAAATGGAAGTTAGCCAATATATCAGGCGTCAGAAGCGAACTGGGTCTCCAGTAAAATCTTCCTGCCCAAGTTCAAAAACCAAAAAAAGGAAATTCTAATTCCAGTTCAATTATTAAAGAAAGTATTTTGGAAACCGCAGTTGCTGAAGTGATTCGATCATCAACATAGATACTTTGAAAGTACTACAGTGGAATTGTCGCTCTTTGATTTCGGCTTCAACAGATTTACTTTGCTTAGGTTAATCAATTAAATCCCGATATAATAATATTGCAAGAAACCTGGCTTAATCCAGCTAAGAATTATCATGTTAGCAATTTTCGAGTATTTAGGCTAGATCGTCCATCACTAGGAGGTGGTATAATGATACTAATGTCGAATAAATTTTGCCACACAGCGAGCATAGCCCTTCCAGCTGATAACCTCAGACTGTGAAATTTTGGCAATAGACCTTAGTATGCCAGGGCATCGACCTTTTTCCGTTATAAACGCATATTTTCCTACGGGTGTACACAGTACACAACAATTAGATGCTGTCCTAGCCAGTTGTAAGAATGACTTCCTCCTGACCGGTGACTTCAATTCCCATCATGTATCATGGGGATTTAGAACAGACTCTTCTGGTGCTCTTCTCTGGGATTGGATAATTCACAAAAATCTTACCTGCCTAAACGTGAGGCAGCCTGCATTTATTCGCGGTCGGGCACGATCAGTATTAGATCTTACGTTTTGCAGCTCAAGTGTTTCAGTGAAGTCCTGGAAAACAATTGATTTCGCTTCAAATAGTGACCATCTTCCTGTATACTTTGAAATCGCATGTCCCATAAAATCTGTTAAAAGAAAATAGACTACATTGGTCAATTACAAAACGTTTAAAACCTGCTTGCGTTCTAATATTAAGGCAGTGTCCAGTGGTCGAAACGAAGACCTCGGTAGGAATGTCTGTTCAGCTTTAGAAATCTCTAAAAACAAAGCAGAATTTGTAATTGCTTCGGCGTCAACAAAAAAGTGCCCCACAAAGCAGATGGTGGAATACTGAGTGCACACGGGACTATAGAAGAAGAAAAGCTGCATGGGAAGAGACTTATATGTAATCAGAGTCCACAAAATTGGAAGGACTATCAATTCATTTCGGCAACATTCAAACGTACTGTCTCGCGAGCGAAAGAGGAATATGATGAAAAACATTTTGAGTACCTCTCTAAATCGGATAACAAACGTGCTTTATTCAATTTCCTTCGAGGTAGAAAGAAGCTTCCTATTCCAGGAAATGTACACTCAGTAGTTCACACCTCACAAGAACTACAACAATCATTAGATCAATTGGCTCAAGGACTAGAAAACAGGTTCGCAACGCGGCTTCCAAATTCTATTTCTACACCAGCGTTCTCTGACTACACAGAAATCTCGACTTCCGAATTAAACCAGGCCATGGAAGGATTGCCAAATGCAGCACCAAGGCCCGGATGGTATAACAAATACGATGCTAAAGATACTATACCAGGAATATCCGAATGATCTTTTAGGTCTTATAAATTATTCTCTTAGAAAAGCATGGATTCCTTATGAATGGAAGATAGCCAAAATTATACCATTGCTTAAGAAGCAAGGGGCAGGCTATAATATCGACAATATACGACCGATTGCCTTAACATCTAATGTAGTAAAACTTATCGAAAGGGTACTTCATGGCTATATAACAAAATTTATTACTGAGAAACAACTGTTGAGCCCTTCCCAAATAGGTTTTAGACCTGGATATTCTATATGGCATGCGCACGTAGATCTCGAAAGTCGAATTCACATTGCCCGGCACAAAAAGCAGCATGCGGCTTTAGTTACGTTAGACATATGTAAAGTATATGATAGTGTAGAGCATTCTGTCTTAATTAAGCAGTTATGGAGCCATGGGTTCCCACCTTATATGGTAGCATGGGTGACAGAATTTTTAAGTGAAAGGGAATTTTATTGTTTTCAAGACGGGTTATCTTCTTGCAAACACAAACAAACCCGTGGTGTTCCTCAGGGGTCAGTACTTTCCCCCATATTGTTTAACATCTTGCTAAGTAATATCCCCTTTCAGCCAGATGTGAAAACTTATGTTTATGCCGACGACATTGCTTTCTTTGCTATGGCCAATGACATTCATTGCCTTTACGATATCTTGCAAGCATACTTAAACAAACTCGAAAATTGGCTAGATGGTCTGCAGTTGAACCTGAATACTCATAAGAGTGCTATTCTTGTTTTTCCAGTTCAAGACCCTGTGCACATATCTATCAATTATAAGCTCCAAGATATCCCGCAAGTAGAATCTTTAAAATACCTTGGAGTTATTTATAATGAACATCTCAATTGGCGCCCTCACATTGAACACGTCGCGACAAAAGGAGCACGCGCAATGGGTGTTTTGCGCAGATTGAGCAGCCGTAGATCTGGGATGAGAAGGAAGACCCTGTTGATGATATATAAAATGTATGTCCGACCTGTGGTAGAGTTCGGCTGCGTTCTTTTTTCTGGTGCGCCAGCCTACAAGCTTCGGCCGCTAGTTCTGTTGGAGAGAGAGGCTTTACGGCTATGCTTAGGACTTCCAAAGTATGCCGCAAATGCAGTGTTATACCTAGAAGCGCGAATTCCACCCTTATTACGCCGCTTTAACATTCTTACGGTGCAGACATTTTTAAGATTATATGAAGCACCCGCTAACCGTGATAAAATAATTTTTATCTCGAATCCTGATTTATTTTTCTCCGTACATTGGCCCAGATTTCACAAACCGCAAATAATATTTGTTCAATCATTACTTGATCCACTAAATGTACAACTTCGTGATTTGATTCCTATAACTACGCAACATGATACCGCAGAAATTGTTTACCATAACATCTTTCCAAATCACGCCAAACTATTACCTTCCGGAATTTTAAATGGGCTATTGCAAGAGCATCTGAGGTCTCTACCAACGAAGGTCGTTATTGCAACAGACGCATCGCAATCGGATGAAAAATCTGGCATCGGAATATTTTGTCCTGAACTTGACTGGTCATTACCCGACTTTTCTTCCTATCTTTTTTCTGCGGAATTTATGGCAATAGTTCTAGCTTTGCGTAAGTTAAGTACTTCGATTCCAGTAGCAGCAATTATAACTGACTCCTTATCTGTGTGCTCTTCTCTGTCCACATCGGGTGCGACGCCTTTACTGAGACTCTTTAAATCTTTAGTTCCCTGTCATCTCCGGTGCATTCATTTAATATGGGCACCGGGACACAAAGGCTTGTGGGTAAACGAAATGGCGGATTCTCTTGCGAAAGCGTCGCTTTCCGCGCCGATCATTCCTGTTTTACCATTTACAGCACACATTACGGAGGCACGATTTCGGACACTTACGATTAGGCCAAAGTTCATCAGACCCTGCACTGACTTCTTCTCCTGAGTACAAACACCTGTTATTTCCCTGGCGCAGCGACCAGTCTAAATCAAGGATGATGGAGGTTGCCATCACAAAATTTCGTTGCCGAGTTATCTCCCTCAATTTTTACCACCATAGAGCAAGTCTAGCCAATTCCCCTATGTGCCTTTTCTGTAATGAGGAGGAAACGATTGGTCATTTTTTATTATCTTGTCGCCGATTTAATACATTCAGAAAAAGCATACTAGTACCACCTCTTCGAAAACTGGGCCTGCAGTTATCGGAACCTGTTCTTCTTTCTTTTGGAGCCACTACTGTGGGGTACAGTCACAGGGAGGTTTTAATTACCGTTCAGGAATACATCACTGCGACTAAACGATTCTCTTTCTAAATTCTGCGTGCATTAGGTATTTCATTACCGGCAATTGGCACTTTAATAAATAATTAACTAACAAGCGCACCTAGGAATAACACAATACAGTAAGTATCGGGAAAATTCACCTTCTACTTGGCCAATCCCCTCCATGGGTATGAGCCATATCTGGAGGAAAACAACAACAACAACAACAGCGAGGTGAGCGAGCTGGACATTTATGTGGTGAAGCCCGCCGAAGCGCGCGGTGGCGAAGAGAAAACGAATGCGGTACTTCTCCTGTTCAATTGACTTTAGGTGTGCCCGGTGTTCTTTTTTTTTCTTTTCCACATTACGAGTGGGTATAGAAAGGGGCCACATTTCTTGCGCGCCTCAAGGGCACAGTTTCAAATTGAAAGAAAATGTAGGAGCATTGCGTGAAAGAACATACGCTCAAGCTCCTCCGAGGGGTCTGCGGGTAAATGGTGTATCCAAAGCTCAAGTTTGGATGGATGGATGGATGGATGCTATGAGCGTCCCCTTTATAACGGGGCGGTGCCATGTCTGCCACCAGGCTCGAAAAAAACTTTCTTTTTTGTGTTGGCCTAATGCGTTATCTACAATGATTAAATCTATGTTATTATAGCAAAGAAAAATATAAATTCACGGTCCATCTCTCTGCCTCTTAAGGCAGAATGACCTTATTTTTCCCATTCTTCATTTTTGTCCTTTATCTCTACTTTTCTGCCACCAATACTCTAACCGTCTCTTACTTATTTCTATCGCGGACGTGTTCAGCTTTCCGTTGTTGTCCCTAAAACCCAAGGCTTCATGTAGACTCGTGCCCACACGTGTATCTGGGATGGATATCGCCACATTCAATCAGTACATGTTCCATCGTTTCCTTAGTTCCCCCCACAGCATGTACATTGTTCTTCTTCGTTACAGAATCTCGCTTTATAGCTACGCGTTCTAAGGCAAACCGACCTTGCTTCAAACAGTAAAGCGCTTCCCCTTGAATTATCATAAAACCTCTCCCCCCCTTATTTCGTTTTTTCCCTTTCGGTAGTCACTGAGAGCCGGCTTTTTTTCCATCGCTGTCATCCAATAAGTCCTCTCCGCCTCTCTGACTTTTCGCTTAATGCTCCTTGTTGCCATGTCGCCCACACTGCTAGCCGTATATTTACTGGTGAGCCTCCTAGTTCTTTTTCTCCACTGCGTGTCGACGCTTTTTCTATACAAATACCTGAAAACCTTCCCTGCCCATCTACTCTCCTTCATTTTCCTCAGCCTCTCTTCGAATCTCATTTTGCTCTGAGCTTCCCTCACTTCAAAGCCTGTCCATCCCATATCACCCTTTACAGCCTCGTTTGTCGTCTTCCCGTGAGCGCCCAACGCGAGGCGTCCCACCGTCCTTTGATTTACATCCAATTCCTGATTGCACCTCTGACTTCATGCACACCACTGAGTTCCCAAATGTAAGCCCCGGAACCATCACACCCTTCCACAGCCCTCGAAGCACCTCGTACCTATTGTATCCCCATAACGCTCTGTGCTTCATGATTGCAGCATTCCTCTTTCCCTTTGTTACCGATGCTTTCTCTTGTACCTCCATATATCTATCCCCCCTCATTTACCCACACTCCGAGATACCTGTACTCGCTTACCCTCGGTATTTCTTGGCCCTGTATTAAGACCGCATGGTCTTCGTGATCATTGAATACCATCAATCCACATTTTGTTGCACTAAAACCTAGTCCTAGAGCTTCGCCTTCCCTTCCGCATATATCTGCCAGCCGCTGTATATCATCTTGACTGTCCGCAAATAAGACAATATCGTCAACGTAAAATAGACCTGGAAGCTTCTGCTCAACCATCGCGCCGGCCTGTTTGTGTGACAAATTAAATCCAATGTTGCTACCTTCTAGCGCCTTTTCCATCCTCACCATGTACAGCATGAATAACAGCGGAGACAAAGGACATCCCTGTCTCAGCCCCTTGCTAATGTCAACGCTGTCCTTGCTGCTTATTCCTTCCCATTCTACACAAACTGTATTTTCTCGGTATATTTCCCTCAAAAGCTGTATACAGTCGTCACCTATGCCCACTTCCTTCAATATATCCCACAAAATTTCCTGATTAACGTTGTCATATGCCCCGGTGATGTCTAGATAAGCCACGTATAAGGGCCTGTTTTCTATTTTTGATATTTCTATACACTGTGTAAGAACAAACAGGTTATCGTCTAACCACCTGTCGATTCGGAATCCATTCTGGAGTTCTCCCAAAATATCATTTTGCTCTACCCACGTTTCTATTTTTAATTTTACTGCCTGCATCGCCAACCGGTATAGTACCGATGTAATGGTTAGCGGTCTATACGAGCGAATGTTATCCTTTTCTCCCCTGCCTTTATAGATTAAGTTCATTCTACTTTTTCGCCAACTGTCTGGTATTTCCCTCTCCTGTAAGCACTTTTCTACGGCTTTCAGCAGTGCTTCTTTAGTGCTATGTCCTAGTTCGTTAATGAGGCTGACGGGAACCCCATCTAAGCCCGGAGTAGTGCGCTTAGGAATTTTTCCTTCGGCCTTCTTCCAATTGAAATTCTCAAGTACTACATCTTCCTCGGTTGTGGTCTTCTGCATACTTTTACTCACCGGGGGAATCCGGTGAGTAAATGGCGGTTTGAGCGCTAGAGGACGGACGAGATTTTCGTGGGCTCCGGAATGACAGCGACAGATAAGTTTTTTCTGCATGATTCGAGCTTGCTTTTATTAGTTATATGAGTACATAAGCCACTAGATTGAAGCTTAATTGGGGTTACAACTTTGTACTGTTTCTTGTGTGACAGTCGCCTGGCTTTTTTTTTTTCGGCCACCACGTGGCTGAAGGGTACACAAGTGCTTTGAAGCATAGTGGCGGAGTTTTGTGGTACCTTTTGGCTTTGAGTGTATGTAATCCGAAGTGTGAACGATCTAGCCATGGTCAAAAAGACCGTAAAGTGTTCAGGGTGCGGAATGGGATGGACAATAGAGGT
This sequence comes from Rhipicephalus appendiculatus, assembly GCA_030522465.1. Taxonomy (NCBI): domain Eukaryota; kingdom Metazoa; phylum Arthropoda; class Arachnida; order Ixodida; family Ixodidae; genus Rhipicephalus; species Rhipicephalus appendiculatus. The sequence continues at coordinate 13,159 of JALIZH010019703.1, read as the reverse complement.
TTATGCGGATGACAAGACAGAACCAGCTGACGCCAAGTGTAAGCAATGTGAGTTAGAGGCGAAAATGGAAATAATGATGGCTGCCCAGAATAAGCTCATGGTAAGAATCGCCGAGCTGGAGAATGCGTTGGCGACAGAGCGAGAAAAAACGATGGCTATGGGAGAAAGGCTTAAGTCAGCTGAGGAAGGGTTAGCGAAGGCAGTCATGGTGGACAAGGAAGCAAGCGACGGCGGGAACAGGAGGGCATCAACCCCCCATAGTGGGAGACGCGAAGAGGGAAACAGGTTTGGGGAAGACAGGTGCAGGGGTCACAGGACCCAGTTTCCGCGAGGTGGTTTTGGGAATGGGAGGGAGAAAAACAGCGGCGGTTGCGCGAGCTGGTGACCGAGGCAGTGGCCAGGTGCGGGACAGTCCAGCAGAAATGTCGGAGCACGTGATAATGGCCGGGGACTCGAATTTAGCTAGATGCGCAGAAGCAGTCAAGGAAAGGGTGAGAGGCGACAAACGAGTTTTAATAGGGACGTTCCCGGGACATAGGCTGGGATCAGTGATGAGACAAGCTAGCGCAAAGCTCGCAGCTAAAGCTAATGGACGTAACCTCGTGGTAATTGCGGGAGGTCTAAACGACGTCTTGAATGAAGAATCAGCTGAACTAGCGACCACATTGGCGAAAGGGGTCGATGACATGCGCGCCATTTCCCCTCAGGTGCAGATAGTGGTATGCACAATACCGGAAGTACCGGTGCGTGACGGCAACCTGCAAAGAGCGGTTGTCGACGCAAACAAAGAGATATGGCAGATGAGTCGAGAGAAAGGCATCGAGGTAGTGGAAATAAACAGAGAGGTGCACAGGTGGGGTGGTTTTCGAAGAGACGGAATACACTTCAATAGGAGGCTTGGTCATGAGGTGGGTTGGCGACTTGCAGGACGCGCAGTAGCTTTTTTGGGGGGGGCACGCGGGCCCTTCGGTGTCCAGGGTAGCGTGTAATGAGGACAACAACCAGGGGGGACTCTGTGACAGGTAGTATAGCGAAAAACCAGAGAAAAGGTAAAAGAAGGGAGAAGGCGCGTGTCGCAATTGGTTACATTAACATGCAGGGTGGCAGAAAAAAGGTAAAATGGTTAGAGATTGAGGGACAGTTAAACAAGGAACAGATAGGTGTTTATGCGGTTAGAGAAACACATCTTAGAGACTTGGAAGAGCCACCCCATATTGACAATTATATTTGGGAAGGATGCAACAGGATCATATCAGAAAGGAGATGGTGGGGGGGCGTTGGTATGCTAATTCATAGCAGAGCAAAATGGGACAGAGTGAAGCAAACGTGTTCAGAGCACCTATGGGTTTCGGGCACAGTAGGTGGAAAGAAAACGTGGCTAGGTGTAGCTTACTTGTGGACGGGGAATAACTGCAGAGAAAAGAATCTGGAGCTAGTGAAATGCATAAGCACCGATATTAAAGAATTTGGTCATGATGCCGAAATAATCCTTCTAGGGGGACATGAATGCTCACATACATGACCTTGACGGATATTCAGACTCCAATGGCAAGTTATTGCTAGATCTCTGCGAGCAACATAGTCTTGAAATAGTCAACGCGGGGCCTAAGTGTGAGGGACAGATCACGTGGGAAGTCGGAAACAGGCAATCGAGCATTGATTATTGTCTCATGACAGAAGGAATCTATGACAAACTTAGAGAGATGAGAATAGACGAGGAAGGCATTAACAGCTTGGGTAGTGATCATAAACGCATAACATTACAAATGGGATATAAAACTGATAATAAGAACCTAGAATCAAGCATTGGCAGTTCGTATTTAAATGAGACACAAATAAAAAATATAGCCGCAAAAGTCGAGGAAGAAGTAGACAAACTGCCAGGCAAAGACTGGAAGTATAGTGAGCTGCTACATGTAATCACGAAAGAAATAGAAAAAGAGAAGAAAACTATTTCTTGGAAAGGAAAGAGAAAGCCAAAAAGTTGGTGGAACAAAGAAATCCGGGATGCGATCGAGAAGCGACGTGAGGCATCACGGCAGCACAGACAGGCAAAAAAGGAGAAGCGGCCACAGGATGAAGTCAACCAAGTATGGGAAATATATTTAGAGCAAAAATCCATTGTGCAGAAATTAGTCGAGGCAAAAATTAAACGCGAAAGTGAACGCTGGATGACAGAGATTCGCGAAAAGAAGAAGGCCGCACCTAGGATATTTTGGAGCCACCTAAAAGCGCTAGGTAGGGAAGTCTGTTTGCGGAGCGACGACAGCGCCGCGCTGCGGCTCTGGAGGCAAGCGCTAGTGAAATTGCATAGCCTCCGAGATGGCGGGCGCGCGGCGGGTTTTTCTCCGGCCGTCCCAATCGCACGGAGAGAGCGTATATCCCGAGGTGGGCCGGGGCCCGCTCTTTTCTCCGCACCGCGGCGCACTTACTTGGGATCGGAAAAGCTGCCGCGCTGTTGGCGCAGCTTGCATGTGGCGAGGGAAAAAATGGTTTTGCGCGTTTATTAACCTCGCGCTGATTTGGAAATGTCTGGTCAAGGTGTACGAGAGGCCAAGTCAATGCCGGGCTTCTCAAATGGGCTTTTTTTTTGCTGTAGATTTGCGCCGCCTTTATTAGAGCTCTTAGAAAAGCGATGCCTCTGCAAGAGATCCGCATGTGCTAGAAACTTACTATACTTCGAAATTTGCGGGCTGTATAGTATGGGGGGCGCTAGCGAAGGAGAAGAAAAAAAAATGTCCCCCACCTCCCCGAAGGGAATCGTGAGGAAATGCGAATGCATTTCGCGCGCGCTTTACTCCATTTATATATACGTGCCAGCGAGCGGACGGGAGTGTGGGGCGCAGGGAGGAGAGAGAGCGAATGGCGAGAGGAGCGGCGAAGCACTGCACCTACCCTCTGCTACACTCTTCACACACGCGGGAGCTCCGCCGAGCTTCCGCGATGCGAGCGCCCTCACACACCAGGGCGCGCTCCTCCTCTCCACTCACTCTCCGCTACTCCGCCCTCACCACCTGCTCCGGTTGCTAGGGGCGAGGATAAGTGCGCGCGCCCGCAGCTGTTGCTATGGGAGAGGGAGTGAGAGCGGAGAGATTAAAAAATTACACCATCTTCCGCTAAAGGGAACCATGTGTAGATGTGAAGCAGCGGGCGCTAACGCTTACACCGGTGGCGGCGTTGACGCTGGCGCTCATCGCAGCGTTGCGCAGGAGAGAAAACTGGGGATGCGTAAAGCACGTAGCGCTGGGGCGGTGTTTCCTACTGGAACATGCCAATCGTTGCTAATGTGCAATGAGAGACAGAAGACTCCGACTGGACACAGAGACTCGCAGTCCGCTTTTAGTTAACGCGCACGCTGCGAATTTTTATTGTTCAACAACGCACAGGAGAAGTCTCCCGCCGGCACCACCTTGGAGGTCAAGATCCATTGCCATATATACGGGGTGGCCAGTGAACGGTTGTGCAGCGCGAGTAGTCGGTTTTTTCAACCAAGAAACTCGCTAGCAGACGCTGCCTGTGTCGGCGTCGCGAGGCGAGAGAGGGGGGGGAGCGTAGGAGAGGAGAGAGAGAGAGAGGGGGGGGCGCGCATGCACAGTGGGAGTGTGGACGCTGCGGGCAGAGATGCCTAGAGAAGAGAGGGGGGGAGCGTAGGAGAGGAGAGAGAGGTGGGACGCGCATGCGCAATGGGAGTGTGGACGCCGCGGGCGGGATGCCTAGAGGAGAGAGGGGGCGAGCGTAGCAGGGGAGAGAGGAGGGGAGGCGCATGCGCAGTGAGGGTGTGGTTGCCGCGGGGAGGGATGCCTAGAGGAGAAAGAGGGAAAGAGGAGGTTTTTTATTTTTATTTTTTTTAAAGGGTTTGCGCATGCGCAGTAAGGGTGGTCACGCCGCACACCACCACCACCGGATGAAGCTTCGCCATAAGATGCTTCACATCTAACACCTGCCGGCGCTTACCTCCTCAACCTATCCTCCTCCTCCTCCGCGGACAACGCTGGACAACGCCGGATGCCTGACATAGCCCGACTATGAAATGCATTCGCATTTAAAAAGAATGATGATGAGACTGGGCGTGATGACGCCCGGGGCTCGCACTCGCCCTGCCACTAAAGACCGATCAATCGTTGCCGGGCCTTCGTAAATTAAACGCGTTTTTCTTGTCGCCTGCGAGTTCTCTGAGGGCTTCGGCCGACCACTGGCCCCGAACCCACAATAGATATGTTGATAATGTTGTAAGCTAGATTGAAGGCCTGCGACGGAAGCAGTCCGTTTGGAAGCAGTATCGCAAAAAGCAGGTATCGGTGCTTGCTTCCTTTGTGCATTTTTTCCTTCGGTGTAACAACATATAGCGAAATGAAAACACACGTACAGCAGCACTCAAATTTTCCATTAGGAACACTTTGTTTATATTTCCTTTATTAAGAACTTGCAGGCACTTCCTTCTATACGGAATGCTTTACATGCATTGTATAACAGTTGAATGCCGTCACAGCAGCGTGAAGCAGTAAAAAATTTGACATCGGTACAAAGGAAGCATTATCTGCACAGAGTCAAGTGGCAGATTGTGGCCTTCATGCATTCAATATACATCGTAAAACTGAAGCGAAAACTAAGATCATGAAAAAATCACGCACGCAAAGCTGCTGGTAAACACTGCGCAACGATCATTGCACTGCAATGCGTGCGAGGAAATTAAAACAAAAAATGCAAAGACGTAAGAAAAGCATTATTCGCATAAGACAGCTCATGCTGCATGAATACAATACCATAAGTACAACTAAAATGTATACTAAAAATAGGAACTATGCACAGGACGAAGCACAACGAATCTACGCAGTAAATACTGCACGAAGATTACGGCACCACAAAGAAAAAAAAAACATGCGCATGCTGTAATCCCGCGCGCTCTGCTTTCTGCCGCGGTCTCCGCTGCCGCCGGAATCCCAAGTGAGTGCGCCATCTCGCGGTAGCCGGGCGCGCGACGCGATGCACGTTTTTTTGCTGGGGAGCGCGGCGATTGGGACGGCCGGAGAGAAACACGCCGCGCGCCCGCCATCTCGGAGGCCATGGAAATTGGGAATAAGCGCGGCAGAGGGCGCGGCCGATTCAGCCTGTTTCCCCGAAAGCCGACAGCGGCGGCACGCGTTAGCACGCGTTCTTCGGTCGCTGCGGGGAGCTTAGACGTTGTGCCATGAGCTTGGCACGCTAAACCGAGAGGCTTGCTTTGCGAAGCTGCATTTCCGCGATGGTAGAAGCGACCCCACGAAAGCGAGAGCGAGGTTCGAAGTATTGCTGTTAGCCACATCAGTGCAGACAGTACCAAGGCACGCGACAGGGCTGGGCAAAGATACTTTGAAATTGTATCGCGATACGATACAAGATACTCGGGCAAGAAGTATTGGAGATACAGATACAAGATACTTCCGGAATGAATGTATCCGATACGATACTTCCAAATTGTATCTTAAGATACTTCGATACATTTGTAAATTTGCTATTATAGATCTATATAATGACGCTGCAAATACCTATGTACAGAAGTGTTCGCTTGAAAATGTCTTAACTACGACCAACTTTGTTCATTTTAATGAAATATATGTTTAAATTACGAAAGTTATGTTTTTCTTGCTTAATGTATATTAGTTTCATTCCGACACAAGTTATTGGCATTTGCTTACTTGACACTCTTGTATCTAATGGGTGTCGCTGCTCTACTTGGCGACCAGCTAGTGGGTTGCCGTCTGATTGCAAGAACTTCAATAAGAAGCCTCCGCAAGATGCCACAAATACCGGTGCAGGGTCTTACCTTGTCCGCAAGCGTATAACCATTTTCGTAGAACCGCATCACCCTACAGGTGTATAACCGGCACGCTGGTAGCGATATTTTTTTGTGAAGCATCATGAGAAGACGATAACTACCGAGTCAGCGCTCACAGTTCACTGAGGACATAAAACTGCAGTGATTTTTCATGTTCTACATTGCGTAAAGTGTTCGTTAGCAGCATATTCACTAACGTGCGATCTTTTACCATTTCCTCTCAGAGAGAACTTCTGCCGCCCAGAAGCTTCTTAGATGTATTGTACTTGGCAAAAAAGCGTCGCAGGATATCACTGCTGTTCACACTATAGCAGCTTCTAGCCTGCTTATCTGCTTTTTTCTAACACACACAAAAAAAAGGAGTTTACAGGGACCTAAAAAAAGGAAAGCGAATATACCTAAGTCAAATAGCAAGGCAATTCCGCAATAAAAAAAATGTCCGTGAATAAATATATACACGGCGTTTCACGTAAGTAGAAGCAAATATTAAAGAAAAAAAAACAAGCGTTTAACCATGACTGAATGAAACCAATGACATATGGTTTACCGTCATGTGGTGCTCGTTCTGGTATTTTTATATTGTGCTTACTTGGTTGATTAACTGTGGTCAATTATGCAACATTTTTAATATTCACTTTAGGGCAGAGTGCGCTTCGTCACATCGTAGAACGCGTTTAAAAAATGACCGAAGCAATTGTTTTTTGGTGGCGTACATTCGCCATGTAAATGTTTCCTAGCTTTTAAAGAAAGCACGCGAAACATCAAATAAAACCACCTGACTGCGCTCATGCGCTATCGTACTGCAGCGCTCTTAAACGCGCTTGGAGCGAAAGAACCGGCGCGCGGACCGACAGCTTGTCGCTTCTCAGGGGCGATGGTGTTTCTTTGCCGTGTGTGGCGGTCAGAAATGTTGACGCCCTGTGGAGCCGATGCCTAAGTCACAGCAGCTCATTTCGCCGCGGTCCACTTGCCTGTTGTGCCGCTCGAAGCGCGTCTGTGAGCGCTGCAGCACAATAGCGTATACGAGCGCAGTAACGCGCTCATATCTCTCCGGCTTTCTTTAAACGGCGGAAGAATCACTACTATAGCATATACCTTTCCACAAAAAATCAGATTTGTCGTTTTCGAATGCCCTCTTAAACGTAAAGAAACGCACTTGGCCCCAAAATAAATAACAGAAATGTTACATTACTCATCTTATATAGTTAAGAAATTAAGCGCAATATAAAATACCCCAATGAGAGCCACATGGCGGTAAACCCCATCGTTTGTTTTATTCAGTTGAGGTTAACCTCTTCTTTGCAAATATTTGGTTCCAGTTACGTGACACCCTTTATAAACACGATACAAGCAGCACCCCTAAAAACTATGAAAATAGAGCATGATGTATCGTCAACTTAGGTGTTAAGGTCAGACAAAAAACTCAGTGCCCACGGAAAATAGCACTTAAAGGCTCGTGAGAACGCTGATGAGAAAACCGTAGTACTTGGTATTATGTGTATAAAATCCTCTTTCTAACGTCTTTAAGACTTGTTGTTATAATTTTCATTATTATAATGTAAACTCAATTTTGCTGTTTTATTAAATCGTAAACAGAATTTTTGTTCCTGTAAGTACTAGGCACGCTCAGATTATTTTACCTTTGCCCTAACATCGCCTGAACAGTGAACTCACATGGAATGTAGATATGTGAATAGTAGCATTGACGCAGACAATTAAAAATAAGAATAAATAAGAGAAGGAACAGAGCAGGAGGTTACAAAAGACTCATTACAGTTAACAAAAGGGGAAAAAAACTACACAGTGACCTAGGTAATGTGTGGAATGCAAACGGAGGACAGCAAAGAGAGCACTTGTGCTAACAATCAAGCTATCATCAAAGAACTTCTCGCATAATTTAGCCCGTAGAACAAAGATTCAGTCCCCCAAACTATCATCTGTTACGTAAATGCTAGTTCTATTGCATATAGTATCGACACCGGTAGGGGGGACGGTTGTTGTAATCTAATTTGCATATAAGACACATACTGTGCAAGTCAAGCTTACATCGACGAGATCTGTGAAATCTCTGTGTGAAAGCACCGAAACGCAAAGGAACCCCATTCTTGCATTTTGGAGAATTTGTAACAAAGCACCACGCAAGATAAACTTCAATAAGGACACTGTAGCCGCAACCGAATCTGAGCGAAAGACGCCGCATGCATTGGAGTACGCAGCACAGTGCCGTGGCTACAAACAAGGTCTATGGCACTGACACAGCTAAAACGAAAGAAAACATCTAGAAACAAAAGGACGGCTGCACGTAGACGTTCACGCGCTTGTTTTTGTCGAGATGGCGCCATCACGTGACTCGGCCCCACCAATGAAGACGCGTATACACCTTATTTCCTATGCTCACTAGAACACTCTGAAGGAAAGGCAAAGGAATATCACTGTCTTCAGCTTTATTAAGGTGGCTTAGTGGCAGCAGTATCAGCTTGAGAAGCAGAGTTCAGCCGATGTTTGTTGTTTCACAGGGTGGCGTTTCTATAGCAGTATCTTGTATCTTAAGATACAGGATACATTATTCAATGTATCGGAAATACAGATACAGATACTCGTTCTGCGAGACGTATCGCGATACAGATACAAGATACCCAAAGAGTATCTAAGATAGTATCTAAGATACATGTATCTTCGATACTGCCCAGCCCTGGCACGCGATCCACCTGTAAAACTGTACGCTTCCCGGACAAGTCGTACGAGAGAGAACGTACACAAGCGTGGATCACCGCAGTTGAAGGAATAATGTTCTAGCTCTGTCTCGCCTTCCATTTTGGCTGACTCAATTCTTGGCTTGAAATCGTTTGTTTCGACTACCTGAACCCCGTAAAGCGGCGCCTGCATGCAAAGACTGCAGTAACAACTTTGTGTTTTGATTCATTGTGTTTGTGAGACCTAGCTGTCGTTGTTGGATGTTCACGCTCACATACGTCATACCACGGTTAGCGTTGCGGTGTTGGTTGCTTTCAACTGAACTCCGCAATTGTCAAAGTTTCGCCGCCTGCAATTCACGCGTTGGGAAGGCTGCATCATCGCGCCGGAAAGAACGCGTGAGCATTTTCAGCGAACTTTGACATCGTTTTGCTGGTTTGTTCTGTTTTTGTCGCTTTATTAGGGTGGTATATATTTAAGCCGCTGAATCTAACTGGCACTTAATTCATGAATTGTAATTGCCACCTTCGGAGATTGTGCGGTTTTTTTCACGCGCACCGCGCATCCGTACATTCCTTCGAGTGTGCGTTTACGGGTGCGCTTTGCGCGATCTCGTCGCGCACCCGATACCACATCGCGCCTGAAATTCGACACTTCTCACACTGAGCCGAGTCCACGCAGGAAGGGTTACACACCTGTAAAGTCGATATTCTCATAAAAAGGGAGTGCAAGCACGAAGCGAGAAGCGAAAAAAAAAATAGACAGACAGACCAGGTGAGCAGTTATACTTGCTTCGCAGCGGTTAAAGTTAAGCTAGGCTAGCTGCCTCGTGGCTAAGTCAGCGGGTGATGCTGCAGCGGTACGGAGGACATGACTCGAACCTTCTCAGGTTTTTTTAGTGCCATAGCTGTGTAATCTCTGTTTCTTTCTCTTTTTTTTTCACTTCGCGAAAGTTCGTTCACTACAGTACGCGTTTGCCACTGCCAGCGTGCACATCTAAACAACAATCACATGTTTTTCATAGTGGACAACGTGGAACATCGATTAACGTGATTAACGAACTTTTCTCCTTTGATTACGTTCGCTTTTCGATGTGCGTGTACAGCGGCGAGATCTTTTTCAAGCGTAACATTGCGAAGCGCTGCACGTGCACGGAAGCGAGCGGAAGCGCGGCGGAGAGAACTGAAAGCGCGCGACGTATATTCCCAGTTTCTGTTTTTCTGCCAGAGATGGCGCTGCCTGTCAAGAGTCGCTAGGGTTACTGTATATGCTCCCTACGGGAGCAGAGTTGCGCATAGGTCCGCCATCTTGCCTCGCTAGCAACCATAGCTATGCGGCGAAGCCGCACTCTGTTTTTGCAGGCGTTTTGCTTAAGCCTGTCGCCGATCGCCAGTCGACGTGCCTGGCATGTCAACGACCGGTGATGAAAGAAGAAACACCTGCTCTCGGGACTGTGCTATGGGAGTACAAAAACGTTTTTTAGTCTATCCGGTAACAAAAAGGCGTATCGTAGAGCCGAAAATGCCGAAAACATGCGCCGCTGCTGCCGCCACGTCAAGTGGCGCCGGCTATGGAGGATAAAGAACAACTGACAAACACGGAATATATGTCCTCCGAGCTTCCGGGAGCACCCAACGCCACTCGTTAAGCCTACAGCATCGATTATTTCAGCAAGCTTTTCGAAAACGGTGCCGAGTCGACGTAAATATTTAGCTGTCGAAGCTTAATGGCATCAATCTAAAGCAAATACAAGCACCAGTTCGTAGCTAACGGGCTATAGAGCGCACGACGGTGACTTGATAGATGCTATGTCGACGGCAACTGCTTTCGGCGGCGCAGCCATGTTTTCCGGGCGCAGCCTGTGCATCAGCTTCTCCGCAGGGCATGGTTGCTAGCGGCGTTTGGAAAACAGATGCTCAACTCTGCTACCTAAAGGTAGCATATACAGGAACTCTAAGAGTCGAAGGCTCGCAGCGCCACTGAGCGATGCTTTGGGAGCCTCTAGCTCCCCGTTATTACGCTCCCACGTGCATAGCGCGTGTGATATATGTGGCACCATCTATGAGGTGTACGCGCACTGACTGTGTGCCTAGTTGTGTGTGTCTTTCAAACAGATGTCGTTGTTTACCGGCTTACATTTGGGAACTCTGTGGTGTGCATGAAGTCAGAGGTGCAATCAGGAATGGATGTAAATCAAAGGTCTGTGGGACGCCTCGCGTTGGGCGCTCACGGGAAGACGACAAATGAGGCTGTAAAGGGTGATATGGGATGGACAGGCTTTGAAGTGAGGGAAGCTCAGAGCAAATGAGATTTGAAGAGAAGCTGAGGAAAATTAAGGAGAGTAGATGGCCAGGGAAGTTTTTCAGGTATTTGTATAGAAAAAGCGTTGACACGCAGTGGAGAAAACGAACTAGGAGGCTCACCAGTAAATATACGGCTGGCAGCGCGGGTGATATGGCAGCAAGGAGCATTAAAGGGCCCCTCACCAGGCCCCATAACAAATTTTAGTTAGACGCTGGCAGTTGTTGTGTGTCCGATGAGGAGGATTATGCCAAAAGAATTTTTTCAATCGGTGCATTAGGCGCTGAGAAAACCGATATTTTGATGCGGCGCGAAACCATGATGCGAGGAGGCGAGCTCGAAACCCTTGCCGCTCGCCCCGCGTAGCCTTCGCAAGCCAAATCTCTTCCCTACCTTCTCCGGCATGCGAGCGCGGGCAACACGTCATGGCACGCAAGGTCACGTGTGCATGACGTGGCCGAAAAAGCCCAACCCCCCGAGCACGCGTGCGGCGTTGTTTTGTTGACCAGCGTTATTTTGTGGTCTATTGCCTGTTTCTGCGGGATGGATGCCTCCGTGCGCGTTCGTTTCACTTTTCACTGGCACGAGAGTGGCGGTATCATGAGCCAGTGCCGCATTTACGTTTACTTGGACACGGTAGAATAAATGAGCATAATGAGGGCTCGAACGCGCCAGAACATTACTTTCGTTTCCAGGGCTGGCGTCTGCTCGATGCGCTAACCGCGGGGACACGAACGCATGCGAAACGGAGGCACATTAGCCCCGCATATCGCTGCAATTCACTGAACAAAAATGAAAAAGACGCACACATTACCTTTGTGCGTCTCATTATTTCTCTCAAGTTTTATTCATCTATTCAAGCAACAAATTCCACAAACTACACATGTCGTGTCAAATAATTTTCGCAGTGTCACGTGCTACAGCTGTCGACGTCAGTGCACAGCCGTCTACGTAGGCGACCGACGTCACAGCACTGCCATCTGCGTAGGGCCATTCCGCCGTGTATGTCATCCCCTCATTCTCTACGCGCGAGCACGCGAAAGTAAGGGCAAGCAGCGTTCAGCTTGAAATTTGACCCATTTCCGCGGCGCGTAGCGTTCCAAAATTTGGCAGACGTGATCGTGAACGCTCAATGTATGAATTGCGCTCGTCAGCTCAAAATTGTCAAACCTGGTGAGGGGCCCTTTAAATTGACGGACCCTTTGTAAATTGGAAAGTGTATTCCGTGAACGCCTGGGCCCATTGAGACGGCGTTCGTCAGAATGATTGCAAACTCTGGGCACAGCGACGCTACGCGAGCAAAGCGCGAGCGCTATACAGTCCGACGCAACCGGCTTTCCGTCTGAGCATCCCGGCGGCCACCTGGCTCCGTGCCAGAGCTCGGATGGACGGACGGACATGGACGGACGGACGGACAGACGGACGGACGGACGGACGCCGGACGGACGTGAGCATGAGACGTTAAATGCTTTCGCCTTAAAGATTAGACCATCTCCCGCTAAAGGGAACGATGTGTAGATGCGAAGCAGCGGGCGCTAACGCTTACACTGGCGGCGGCGTTGACGCTGGCGCTCATCGCAGCGTTGCACAGGAGAGAAACCTGGGGGGCGCAAAGCACGCAGTGATGGACCGGTGTTTCCTACTGGAACATCCCAATCGCTGCTAATGGGCAATGAGAGACAGAAGACTCGGACTGGACACAGAGACCCGCAGTCCGCTTTTAGTTAACGCGCACGCTGCGAATTTTTTATCGTTCGACAACGCACAGGAGAAATCTCCCACCGGCACCACCTTGCAGGTCAAGATCCATTGCTATATATACGGGGTGGCCAGTGAACGGTTGTGCAGCGCGAGCAGTCGGTTTTTTCAACCAAGAAACTCGCTAGCAGACGCTGCCTGCGTCGGCGTCGCGAGGCGAGAGAGGGGGAGCGTAGGAGAGGGGATGACGCGCATGCGCAGTGGGGGGGTGTGGACGCCGCGGGCAGGGATGCCTAGAGGAGAGAGGGGGAGCGCAGGAGAGGACAAAGGGGGAGCGTAGGGAGGGGAGAGAGGGGAGTGGACGCGCATGCGCAGTGAGGGTGTGGCCTCCGCGGGGAGGGATGGCTACAGGAGAGAGAGGTGGAGAGGAGGTTTTTTATTTTTATTTTTTTAATGGGTTGGTGCATGCGCAGTGGGGGTGTGGACGGACGGACGGACGGACACCGGACGGACGTGAGCATGAGACATTAAAGGCTTTCGCCTTAATATTGCTAGACGATGTCGTAGGGTGTGCGTTGTCCACTGCCAAAGTTGGTATTGTCACAACTCAATTCTCAAATTGATCATATCAGCAGCGTCATTAGCTTATTC
>JALIZH010019702.1:0-44208 GCA_030522465.1 Rhipicephalus appendiculatus | reverse complement strand
TCTTCTGTTCTCGTTTCCTGTGTTGACATTGCGATAACAAATCCGTTCCGCTGACTCCCAGAAAAAAATCACGCCATATCCTCGAAGTGAATGATGATGAGTGGACGAAGCTCGATCGTTTTCATTCATGGCAGAAAGAGAATGTGTGGTCTGGAACGCGCTTATACTTCATGGTCATAGCGTCATCGTTATCACATGTAGTGGGTACAATCCACTATACTGCGTCATCGTCATCTTTATCACGTGTAGTGGGTACATTCCACTATACTGCGTCATCGTCATCTTTATCATGTGGAGTGGGTACATTCCACTACACGTGGCTACCTACCTACCTACCTACTGCTACTACGAAAAACTACAGAGGAGGGACAGACCCACACCCTAAGGCGGTTCGTTCCTAAAAAAATGTCTATTTACTCAGTGTCTAAGGTCATGTTCAATTACGAGGGGTACCCGCTTTCTTCCCCACCATCACTCCGCGTTGCCTGCGGTCATCGACGCCGGCCACGATCGGGCAGGTAGTCCCGTGCAAGGAGCAGAGGGGTGAGCTCCGGGAAGAGGTGTGTGTGTGGGGGGGGGGGTGTCACACAGAGCGCGACCTTACCGAGGGGCACAAAAATTTCTACCGCTTGTGTTCCTTAACAAGCACCTAAATCAAGGAGGCTCGCGCACTTACAGTGGCCTCAAGCATTTCGTCTCCATAAGAATGCTACCGGCGGGGCCGGGATGGAACCCACATCTTTCGCGTCAGCAGTCGAGCGCGGTATAGTGTACCACCGCGCTTAGAAAATTTTGTTTGCTTTGTATTTTTTTTTGTCTTTTATAACTACGAGTATCAGGAGGTAAACAAGAATCTGGATTTCATGTGCATTCCATAAAACCACAGCTTTCTATGTGAGCTACGTTGTCTCGTGACTCAGTAGCGTAATGTTTTTTGATAAGTGGTGTAGAAATGTCCTGCGCAAAAAGTAAATACCTCAAAAAAGAACGTCAGTGTCTATACAACTCTGGAAACGAAGCAGTATCGTAGGGGCTCATTGGCAAAGCATCACGTCGTCTAAGTAGCATCAGGTAGCATCCCATAGTCCAAAGGAAATTTTACATTTCACTTCAGGTTAGTAACTCGTTTGCGATCAGAGAAACTGGATATAATTTCACTCCCCGGCTTCTTTATATAGTGTAGTGACAAATACGGTTATTGGTCGAGAGACGACGAAGAAGACGGTTGTTGTGGTTGATGCTCCAGCTGGTTCTGCTGTGGCCACTGACTGCTGTCTCATTGCCGCTCGTCACATAAAATGGTTTCCTTGCCTCGACTGCTAAACGCCATCTATCAATATATATATATATATATATATATATATATATATATATATATATATATATATATATATATATATATATATATATATATATATATCATGCTGACATGCCCCCCCCCCCCCGCCCCCCCCGAAGAAAATTCCTGGCTACGCCACTGCGGAGGAGAGGAGACCGAGGAGAAACGAGAGCGGAGGAAGAGAGTGTCGCTACTTTGCGAAGTTTCAGGGGCTTTAGGCGTATCGATCCTGCCCCGCCACCTACCAGTAGCTTTCAACAACTAACATAGTTTTGCAGGGGCTTCGTGATCGGACCGCCTTTGACCAAGAGACGGTGTCATGTGATTACTTCATCGTCGGACGCAATCTGATGTGACGCCACATTGATGTCACAAATTTCTACGATCTTTATTTTGATGATATGTGATGACACGATGGCGTCACATGGTGACGTCACCACATGATGATTTTTTGAAGCACTCGTGTGGGCACCGATGCCTCGATGAGCCGGGACGCCGGCATATTTCACGTTGGATGAGGCATCTAAGGCTTTTGTCTTAATATCGCCAGCTACGCAGCTTCAGCCCATGTTTTTTCCGGAAAACATAAAGACCCAGCATAAAGAGACCAATATCTGGTACTGTTGTGCGAAAGGAATTATATTCGTTCGTCACCAGCGGGCTTCCTGCACGCAATGGCCAATCTGCCAGCTTGTACGTGTGCCAGTGTGATGTATCGAACATCACCCCTGTGACCACCTATGTTCGATGATTCCGCGAAACGCGTTATGCATTCATCGTTACCAGAGAGTGCGCACTGACGACAGAGACAAGAGAAAACAACACGACACAAGCGTCATGCATATTCCTGTTCATATGTCGTGCTACCGGCATCCCGCAAACTTTCGGAAGTGACTGTAGAGCTGGTACACACTAAGAAATAATCGAGTAAGAAGGGTGTCTTCTTGCTACACAACTATAATCGTTATCTACCCCGCGTACTTTCCTGGCGTTATCACTGCCGTCCCGGAATTTCCCGGTCACAGACGCCGCGCGCGTTATCAGCGTGACATAGCATTCTTGATAGGAATGTGCCGAGAGCCGGGTTTTCAAGAGAGGAAATGTGAGCAAGCCAGATGACGATTATTGTTGTGTAGCAGAAATACTCCCAAAATACTCGACTTTTTCTTAGAGTGTACACTTACTGCACTCTAGCATAAAATTCCAACATATGAGTTGTTCGCACACGATCTCGTCATGCATGCTATTCTCATTCCTACCCCCAGCACACGCGATCCTTTCATCGACCTTGTTTCCCCGTCAGAGTCGGTTCGGCGTTAAGTTGCTCTGTTGTCTTTGCTTTTGAAATATGTAAACTTCTTTCGAATCATGGCGTTTTCCTACTAATCGCTATTTGATGAACATTAACTTGAGAATTCCTTTTAACATTCATTTGACAATTCATTTCAGAATTTCAATATCATCACGCATGTAACTTACTGCGCTTTTTTCATTCTATTACCAAACTCCAGAAAATATGACTACAACAACACGCACCGCCTTCCCCATTTATCTCCGTTTATTCTGAGCAGAGAATTCTCGTCGGTCTGCCCGTTTCTAGTGTTTGAAATGACGATTCAGGCTCCATTTGTTGGCAAGTTAGTGACGTAGGTTTTAGCGGTACAAAACAGAATAAAGCAACACTGCGCCAGCCATGTGGTCAGAAAGTTTCTGTAGTAAATGCAGCGCACATTGCAGTACCTAAAACTTATTTGAAAATTTTGTTTCATCTGAGAAACTGATCACGACTGTCAGAAACGCGTGGATCATCTCACAATGGGTGACGCAGATTTTTAAAATTTTAAAATACGCTGAAGTGATTTAGCCTCTGTATTTCTGTTTGTGGGCAAGTATTGAGGATGTCTATTACATAAACCGTTTCCTGGTATTCATCGAGTGTTCGTTTCCCTTCCTCTGTCAATAGGAAGCTACGTCTCATATGCGTGTGCTCTATTTGCAGAAAACGATGAATTACAGGAAACGTTCTTGATGATAACACGTCTTCCAATTAACAAGTGCACGGATGTGACAAATCGAAGACTCTTGTTTTATATCGATTCCTTTTTACGTTGCTATTGAAAGGTTAATGCTCTGCGACAAGCTTCAACCCCATCCATTATGGGGACGTGTACCCTTGGAATTATAAGTTGTTTTTACGGTTTCACATATTCTGCCGCCCTTTCTTTTGAGGGCAGCCCAACAATACTCGGTGCCCTATGGAAGCCAGAAAACTGACCTTTGCTTAAGTGTGATAGCATGTTAAAATATAATTTATGATGGGTTCCTGCTGAGATCAAATATTAGGTGAAAACTAACAACCTCTGCATATTAGTTTTTTTTTCTTATGCACCTAAAAGCTTTTACTACCTTCTTCAAGACGTGACACGTACACGTGAAGAATTATATAGATTATTACAATGATAAATGAAGAAAATGTGTCAAATCGTTCTAATAAATAATCTTATTGTTCTTTACACGATGCAGAAGACTTCACCAGGGATGCTACACTTGCTAAACTTTTCATTAAGCCTCAGTGGCTGTGGCTCAATGCTATTTGGCTTCATTATGACATGTCGGCATTAATAAGAGGGTGCGAACGTTTAGGCGTATGTGCTCTAGCAATTAGGCCTATGTGGCCTGAGCTGCTCTCTTTTGTGCTCTAAAGATCGCTCGTTACTCTCGGATACAAAGTATAGGCAGTGGCGTACCAACTTTTTCGTGAGTGGGGGGAGTGGGGGGCCAAACCCACCTCACTCGCCAAACAATATAGGAAACAAAATATATGTATATTTTCTCCTAACAGTTCCAGCTGGCGGTCGAGCCTTGTTCAGAGGATCTAAGTGAAATGGGACAACGCGCAGCTGAGGGCCGCCTACCCAATTCCGGGTCCAAAGGATAACATTAAACAGATAAAGAGAACGAGAGGCCGTTAACATCTACAGCTACCAGGGTGGTTTGTTTAATCAGTGAACATGGACGTGAGTCGTCGAGCAGTGGAGTACCAACCTGTTAGCGAGGAGGGCAAACCTCCCTCACTCCTTCCACAGTATATCTACATATATATATATATATATATATATATATATATATATATATATATATATATATATATATATATATATACACACACAGAGAGAAAAAGAAGAGCACTTATTCGCACTCAATATGTTGTGATTTTTCATATTCAGACATAGAATTTGGTTCGCAGTGTTTAATAACGTTAAAGAAAAAAACCCTCCGCACGTGGCTTATCGCACACTATCGCTTATCAGCCACACCCACCGACGGAGATAGTCCGCGCAGCCGCCGCGCTGAGGCTGGCCGCCGTGCGGCCGAGCTAGAGCCACGAGACTGGCGAGTGGGAAGGGTATTTCTGTTCCACTAACGTGAAACCGGAGAAGGGGCGAAGGAGTGCACTCCGCTTTTAGCTAACGCGCACGCAGCGAGTCTTTATTGTTGAACTGCACACGAGAGAAATCTCCCACCGGACCTACATTGAAAGTCAAGATCCAGTGCCTATATATTCGGGGTGGCCGGTGAACGTTTTAGGGGTGAACCCCTAAAACGTACAGTCAGTTCTACGTAGCATACACTGGGACAACCATAGATTTAGGCGTTATGCATGTAACAGTATTACAAGTGTAAGGGGGGGTTTATTCGGTGACGTTGGACAGCAGGCAGAGAGCCGGCAAAGCGAAAGAAACAGTCAGTCAGGCTGGGCACCCACAGCTCGCGATCTGCGCTCGCGCTTCGCACCAAGCGAGCGTCCCACTGGCGAATACGTTGCTCCTTCACCACTACAATACCCCGGCGATGAAGAGGAGCCATCCTGGCGACTCAAGGCGACGAGAGTACAGGAGGGTCGTAACAGGGCTTAAGAGGACTGACGTGGACCGTCTCACGACCAAGACGGCGCTTGTCCGTGGACGGCTTGACCGGTTCGATCACGTAGGTGACGGGAGAGGGGCACTTGATGACACGGTAAGGGCCGGTATACTTCGGTGCAAACTTGGGGGGTCAGGCCAGGAGAGTGGAAAGGCAGTCGGAGCCACACGAGAGAGCCGACGGGGTAAGTGTCCTGGGCCAGATCACGGTCATGGCGATCTTTTTGGAGGGCTTGATTATCCGCGGTGAATGAGCGTGCGAGCTGACGACACTCTTCAGCATATTCTGCCATTTCAGAAACTGAGCTGAATTCGGAGGCATCGGGGTTATACAGCAAAATTGTGTCGAGTGTGCTGCATGGTTCGCGGCCATATAAAAGAAAAAATGGGGAGAAGCCCGTTGTAGATTGTGTCGCAGTATTGTACGCGTACGTCACGAATGGTAAAAGGACATCCCAATTGGAGTGGTCAGAATCAATGTACATAGCAAGCATGTCTCTCAGTGTTCGGTTGAAACGTTCCGTTAAGCCGTTCGTCTGAGGGTGGTAGGCTGTTGATGTGCGGTGTACCGTACGACATGAATGAAGGAGCTGTTGCAGCACTTCGGACAGAAACACGCGACCTCTATCACTCAGCAGTTCCCGTGGTGCACCATGACGGAGAACGAACCGATGCAAGATGAATGTGGCAACGTCACGAGCACCAGCCGAAGGTAGCGCGGCCGTTTCTGCGTATCTGGTCAGATGGTCAACAGCGACAACCACCCATCGATTACCAGTAACAGAGCAGGGGGAGTGGGCCGTATAGGTCAATCCCAACACGGTCGAATGGGCGTGACGGACATGGCAAAGGCTGCAGTAGACCAGGTGAATGCGGAAATGTCTTCCGTTGTTGACACAACGAACAGGAGCGAATGTATTTTCGCACGAATGAGTACATACCCCGCCAGTAGTAACGTTGGCGGATCCGTTCATACGTTTTTAGTGCACCAGCATGTGCATGTTGCGGTTCCGCATGAAAATATGCGCAGACATCTGATCGCATATGGCGGGGTATGACGAGGAGCCATTTACGACCCGCCGTTTGGTAGTTGCGCCGGTATAGGAGTGTGTCCCGTATTGCGAAATGCGTTGCTTGGCGGCGAAGAGCACGCGGGAATCTGGAAGCCGAAGAGTCGGACAGAATATTCAAGAGAGAGACGATCCGAAGGGTCCTTTCGCTGTTCAGATGGCATGTCTGTGACGTTAAGAGCAGTGATGGGAAACTCAACGGCTGAGCTTTCTTCTTGAGTGGATTGCACAGGGTGATCGTGATAGTGCGTCCGCGTCAGAATGCTTACGCCCCGATCGGTAGACGACGCGAATGTCGAATTCTTGTAGGCGAAGTGCCCAACGTCCAAGACGACCAGAAGGATCTTTCAGTGACGCCAACCAACAGAGTGCATGATGGTCAGTCACCACGTCAAAGGTCTGGCCGTACAAATAGGGGCGAAACTTGTTTAACGCCCACACAATCGCAAGGCACTCCTTTTCGGTAACAGAGTAGTTGGCTTCCGCCTTAGTGAGGGCGCGGCTGGCATAGGCGACAACATACTCCGTAAAACCGGGTTTGCGTTGCGCGAGTACTGCACCAAGGCCGACGCCACTGGCGTCCGTGTGTACCTCGGTGGGCGCAGTCGGGTCGTAATGGCGCAGAACGGGCGGCGAAGTAAGTAGTTGGCGCAGTGCAGTGAAGGATTCGTCACAGGCTGGTGTCCAATTTGAAAGATCCGCAGGGCCAGCAAGCAGCTTCGTTAGCGGGGCAATGATGGAAGCAAAGTACCGAACAAAGCGACGAAAATACGAGGCACAGGCCCACGAAGCTTCGCAGTTCTTTCAGTGTAGTCGGCTTTGGAAATTCAGCAACAGCGCGAAGTTTGTCAGGGTCGGGGAGGATGCCGTCTTTGGAAACGACATGACCAAGTATGGTGAGTTGTCGAGCCCCGAAGTGACATTTCTTCAGGTTAAGCTGAAGACTGGCGTTGGTCAGGCACTGGAGGATCTTGCGCAGACGATTGAGATGGGAACTGAAATCGGGTGAAAAAACGACAACGTCATCGAGATAGCACAGGCATATCTTCCATTTGAGCCCGCGTAAAATGCTGTCCATCATTCGCTCGAAGGTTGCGGGCGCATTGCACAGTCCGAATGGCATTACTGTAAATTCGTAGAGGCCGTCCGGGGTGACGAACGCCGTTTTCGGACGATCACACTCAGCCATTGGGACTTGCCAATAACCTGAACGCAGGTCTAACGAAGAACTCGGCGCCTTGGAGACAGTCGAGGGCGTCGTCTATGCGGGGAAGAGGGTAAACATCTTTCCTCGTAATGTTGTTGAGGCGCCTGTAGTCCACACAGAATCGTATGGAACCATCCTTCTTCTTGACGAGGACAACGGGGGGAAGACCAAGGACTACAAGAAGGCTTGATGACTCCGCGCTGTAGCATGTCGTCTACTTGTTCTGTAATTACGCGACGCTCCACTGGTGATACACGATAGGGGCGCTGCCGCAAAGGCGTATTGGTCCCAGTGTCAATTTTGTGGACAACGGTGTTCGTTCGACCTAACGCCGCTTGGGGAAATCAAACGAACTTCTGAACTCGTGCAGAAGGGTAAGAAAGCTGCTCTCGTTGAGCCGGAGCGAGATGGCTGTCGATGGAACGGTGAAATGCATCTGACGACACGCTGTCCGAGGCAAACTGAGGAGTCAGCGCATTCAGCTCCGGATTTTGCGGGGTTTCGAAGAAATCAATAGGCGGGATAAGGTCTTCATCGATAGGGCTGAATGTAGCCGAGGGTCTCGTTACGGCGTAAACTGAGAGGGCACGAGTTGGGATTGGAAATAAATATTCCGGTGGTGTCTTGCCGAAGTGATAGGACGGCGAATGGCAGCGACGTATGGTGGCGGCTACCGAAGAGGTCGGATGGTGTGAACAGAACGGGAGCGTCAGAAAGTGAGGTGCAGTAAGCAGGAACAAATACGGCGCCGAAAGGAGGAAGGTCCATGTCCGTCGCAACGACAAGCTTGGTCACAGTAGATACCGGCGCATCGACAAAAGGCGCATCACGAAACGCAGATAGTTCCACCTCGGCACGAGCGCAGTCGACAACGGCGTGATGGCGGGATAAGAAATCCCATCCCAGGATGACATCGTTGGGAGCATGAAGCCAACACGACAAATTCGATGGTGTACAATACGTCTCGAATGACCACTTTGGCCGTACATGCCGCAACGGGCTCAATTTGTTGTGCGCTCGCAGTGCTGAGGGGATATGACGGGAGACAGCGTCGTGACTTTACGAATCGATCGGCAGAGTCTTTAACTAATCACGGATATCGCGGCACCAGTATCTATGAGCGCAAGTGTTCGTACACCTTCAACGATTACATCAATAAGATTGGCGGGGACAGGCGAGGACTTAGACAGATCGACGATGACGCAGCTCGTGCCTCCGGAGCTGCGGCGGTCAGTTTTCCGTGTCGATGGAGGTGGGTCGGCGACGCATTGGGGTGATAGAACGATGGCGTGGTGAATGGGAGCGACGCGAAGCGGAGGGGTTTGGGTAGCGGGAGCAGGTGGAGGGTCGCGGTCGGAAACTTCAGGTGGCGTGTAAGGCGCGCGGTATGGAGGCCGCAACGAGTAGTCGTCATACTCGCGGTCGGAGACTTCAGGTGGCGTGTAAGGCGCGCGGTATGGTAGTCGCAACGAGTAGTCGGCATACCTCGGTGCATCCGGGTTTACCGCGAAGCGCCGACGACATAGGCGTGCAACGTGACCTGGAATTCCACAAGCGTAGCAGATCGGCCGGTTGTCAGCAGTACGCCAGGGATTCCCGTAGTGCAGCTGTGTACCAGGAAGTGGCGTGGTGGATGGCCGAGCAGGTTGCGGAGGCGATAGTGGCAGACGACGTGGAGGCCTTGCAGCGGCAGCCGCGTAAGTCAATGGCGCAGCGACAGGTGTCGGTGGAGAGGCGGGCGGCAACGCCTCGGAGACCTGCTCTTGAATAGCCTGTCTGATGGCTGGCGCTAGAACAGTTCGCAGGTGCTTCGGTGGCCGGCAAATATGACACGCACGAAAGCTGTCGAACCACTTCTTCGCGCACATATTCTTTTATCTGTGCCATCAGAGTGTTGTCACCGCCGATGGTCAAGGCGGCGAGGAGTCGTCTACTGTCGTCGACCTCCGAACTGAGACGCGTTGCTTGCGAAGTTCTTCGAAACTCTGGCACAGGGTCACAAGGTCGGATACGGTACGTGTGTCCTTCGCCAGCAACATTTTGGAAGGCATCGTCATCTATGCCTTTTAAGATGTGCTTAATCTTCTCTTGTTCGCTCATCTCAGGGTTCAGGCGCTTGCATAGATCGATGACGTCTTCGATATAACTCGTGAAAGTTTCGCCCTGC
Source organism: Rhipicephalus appendiculatus (assembly GCA_030522465.1). Classification (NCBI taxonomy): domain Eukaryota; kingdom Metazoa; phylum Arthropoda; class Arachnida; order Ixodida; family Ixodidae; genus Rhipicephalus; species Rhipicephalus appendiculatus. The sequence continues at coordinate 34,502 of JALIZH010019702.1, read as the reverse complement.
TTTTGCGCACGTCCGCGTAGGCGCTGCTCTGCGCGGAGCTTGCGTACTGCCGGGCGCCCAAACACTGCCGCGAAGGTGGTCTTAAAAGTGGCCCACGTGGAGAACTCGGAGTTGTGGTTGTGAAACCACAGGCTCGCGACGTCTTTGAGATAAAATGGGACGTACTCCAATTTCGAGGGGTCGTCCCACTTGTTGGCGGCGCTCACCTTCTCAAACAGCTGCAGCCAATCTTCCACATCTTGGTCCTCGGTGCCGCTGAAGAAAGGCGGATCGCGTTGACGCAGGGTGGTAGGCACGATGACCAGTGGAGATTGGACGACCGTGCTTGGTTGAGCGGTGCCTTGCTCGGTGGTTGGATCAGGCATTGTCGGGGGCGGTGGGCAGCTTCCGGCTTCGAAGTTCCAGATTTAAGTACCCAGCACCTTCCACCACTTTGTAAGGGGGGTTTTATTCGGTGACGTTGGACAGCAGGCAGAGAGCCGGCAAAGCGAAAGAAACAGTCAGTCAGGGCTGGGCACCCACAGCTCGCGATCTGCGCTCGCGCTTCGCACCAAGCGAGCGTCCCACTGGCGAATACGTTGCTCCTTCACCACTACACAAGCAATACTTTTATAAATTACCCACCCAACTTTATACATTAATACACTTATTTCCATGGCGGCCTCTCCAGAAGTATACATTTGTATCATTCAATAAACTTTCCAATTTAGAAGTAAAAAAGAACATGATCAAGGAAACGGTCGATTGAAGTAAAAAAAAAAAAGATGTGTTGCAGGACAGCTAAGTTGCAGTTATGAACCAACGTATGGTCACTTATTACTATTATGTTGATTTTAACTGCGACTTATCCGCGATACACGATACACTTTTTTTTTATTTTGTCGGATATTTTTCTGAATCTTAGTGCTATTCCTACTTCTAAATTTAGCGTAAAGGGGACGGTGTGTTGCACGCATCGGTACCACTTCCCGGTGCTGCGTAAGCATGCGGTGCAGGCCGTCAGCGGACGTTGTGGTTAAATGCAGTCTAGAAGATTTCGCATTTCTCATTGACTCAGACTAATAAACGCTAGTCAATAATTTAAACAAGCACGGACAAAGTTCATTGTGTTGCCTAGATGTTCCCCGCGTCTGTGCAGTTCGTAAATACCGCTAGGACGCATTGCTACGACGTATACACACGTGTTAACGCTGAGAGTAGCAGAACGGAAATTCAAAATTATTTTTCTCTCTTAGAACAAAGAGTAATTTGATAAAACTTTCTCAGTGAGTAGCCAATGAAGGTTGCTAGACAATGTGCTATTAAGCATATTTTTGTAGGACCACCTCAATGTTGAATTTACGACGAAACATGTATAAAAGTGAGCAATTTTGCAACTTTGTCGCCACCTGTACACTTTATTTCGGCACTATATACGTCTCAAATTATGTTTTTACTGTATAGCAAAACTTTCTGGCAATACGCTAATACCAACTATCATATTTCGCTGAATGCTGTCTTTCTATAAAAAAATCCCCAATTTTGGACCTTAGTGTCCTCATTCAAGGCCGCACAAAAAACCCAGGAAAGCGTAAAAGTCTGTAAAGCTTATCTAAGGTAAAGAGACTACCATCGTTCTAAAGGAAAAAAATTTGGCCTAACCTAGTTTAGGAAAAATGTATTTTTCGACAGCCCGTTTTACCAGCCATGGTTTCGAGATTTCCGAAAAAAACTAACATGAGGCTTGAGGTTCTGAAAAATTTTTTTTTCGCAAAAAATATTTGGGGGAAGACTTTTCGCTTTAGGTAGGTAGTCCTGAATTTTTTTCAAGCTGATCGCAGATGGTCTAGCACCAAGGTTGGGACAGTTGGCGTGGAATGAATGTCAGAGATGATCAAAGACGACATGCTGAGCTGTGGCAGCTTAGTACACGGCTGTTCATTTCGCCTGTTGATGCTGACCTCAGCATGTTTTTGCTCCAGGACAGAGTCTTACACCGTTGCAGTATGTTACCTGATGTCCCTGGGCTGCGGTATGTGATTATGGAACCAGTTTTGGCCGATTATAATTTCTGAACTTTACGACGTGACCGCGGCGGGTCCCCTTGACGTTTCTCGTACATGCGCTGGGGCGCACGCCGCCGATCATACTGGACTGGCGCTTATTGATGTGTGCGCCAGGACGCCGTTTTATGCGACCTCTGCGAACGTTCAAAGAAGCTCGGCCTTCTCTCTAGTCGTCCCCCTTGAAATCTCGAATATTCCTACTGCGTCTTTCTTTCTATCTTATCGGCATAGAAGTACTTCACCTTATTCCTGTGTCCCCACACTGTGAACAAATAGGTCGCCATCCCAACGTATTGCCACGTGTGGTTATTTTTTTACTCATCGCCTCGTCGCAAGTCCTCTGGAAGGCCCTAGGTTATGCAGAAGTTCTGAGCTTTTGAGCGCAGAGCTCCATTCCTCTTCGGTCGTGCGTTGAGAACCTTGTAATAAGGGGCACTGCCAAGCGTGTAATCTGACGCACAAGCGGTGTCACAATCTGGGCCTCTTGGACCAATGCCTTCAATGGACTCGCTGTGAGGATCAAAGACTAGGGAATGACATGGTTTCGAAGCATGCGCAGGGTATATGCCTGTGTTCTAGAAAGTTTCACATGAATCCCGACGTGGTAGCGGCCCGCGGCTCTACTGCCTTGAGCGGTAGCATTCTTCCGGACCTAAGTAAAGTTCTCTGTTTGTCTATCTGTTATGTGATCGGGCTTCACCCTCACGAAAATGTCCCCACCGCTAGACGCAGCCCGCACCACAATGTATGTGAAACTTTGAGACTGTTTTAGATGGTTCCGATGAGTTTGCGCGCACGGCCCAAATAATCCAGTTCATTCTGAGGAGTTATTAATGAGGTGTCCATCTAAGAGACTGTCCATTGCGGCCACCTGCGATTGGCTTGAGCTCAACCAGCAGTGCGCCCCCATCTTCCCGGCTCTTCTTCCGCAATGTTATTTTGGCCTTACAAAGCTTTCACTACTATCGACACAAACACGAGGGACGGAATGCCCTTCAGCGCAACGAACGGATTCTCTCGAGATCCGCTTTTGACGGCGGGAATTTCAGAAGCTATGCATGAACTCGTCCTGTGACTGCGTCAGCCCTCGGATTTGGTTTAATGCGGGCGTCAATCTAGCGCAGCTGTCAAGGTCGGTGCTAACTCTTTGCATCGTTACCGAAGCATGTTGGACCTGCGTATTCATAAGCAATGACATTCTTGTCAGACATGTTTAAGTGTTCCACTAATGTACATTTCGTCTGTTTTATTTCATCATACGCTGGCAATGTCCTGAGGAGGTTCGGTGGTCGGCGTCATCAAGGGCGCTATGAGGTTGTAGCGCCCTCATTCGGGCGGCGCGCAAAACGGAGAGCGCGCGACCGCAAAGTGAAAATAAAGACGGCGCTTAGCGGTGGCACGTGAAGCCACGGCTCATGTTCCTTGCTGGCGTCGGTTATGGTTCAGGCGTGTCTTTCCTTCGCTCCCGTGGCATAAGCCTACAAGTGGTGACCTAGGACGAAGACAATGACTGACTCGAACGCACCCTCAACAGAGCAAGCCTCACGTCTTCAGGACGTCTCGGCGGTGCAACTGCGTCTCCCATCTTTCTGGTCACAGAACCCGCAAGTTTGGTTTCACCAGGTCGAGGCGCAATTCTCCCTGTACCGCATTGCCTCGGAAACGACACGCTACTACCACGTAGCCTCAGTCCTTCCTCCTGATGTTGCCAGCGAGCTCTCCGACGTCCTCTCCAACCCCTCGGACACTACGCCATATCAGCACCTTAAGACCAAGGTGCTGGAGCGGATTTATGCCGTCGGAACGCGTCCGACTACAGCAGCTCCCTTGCAGAGGGGGACCTTGGCGACAGGCGCCCCTCCCAACTACTGCGCCGAATGCGACAGCTTCTTGGGGGAACACGACGTCTCTGCCCACTCAGCGTTGCTTCGCGAGCTCTTCCTCCAACGCCTTTCTCAGCCAATCCGCCTCGTCCTCGCGGCGGCCGGCGACGTCAACCTCGACCGCCTGGCGGAGCTCGCCGATCAGGTTCATGAAGCGACCTCCCCATCTGTCAACGCTGTCTTACCACCAGCAGACACAGCGATTTCGCGCCTTGAGGCCCGCATCGACGAACTCGCCGCCTCCATTGCCGCACTCCGGAGCCCCCTGCAGGAGACTCGTTCGCCTCGTTCCGGTCCTGGAGCTCTTCCGCGCACACGAGATGCTCGGAGTCCCAGCCCTCCACCTCTCTGCTGGTACCACCGGCGTTTCCGACACCGAGCCACGAAGTGCACACCTCCCTGTTCGTGGTCGGGAAACGCCCACCGGGATCACTGACGGCGGCGTGTGATCTCACTTCTCGTCCCAGCCGCCTTTTCATGGTAACAGACCAGCTATCCGGCGCCAGGTTCCTTATAGATACGGGCGCGGAAATAAGCGTTGTGCCCCCGACTAAGGCTGATCGTTCGAAGTCACCCGGGCAGTCACTTCGCGCTGCCAACGCCTCGTCTATAGCAACCTACGGACTCCGATCTCTCACCCTCGACTTCGGCCTTCGCCGCATTTTCCGGTGGGTTTTCGTCATCGCAGACGTGGTTCAACCGATCATCGGCTCGGACTTCCTCTCATACTTCGATTTGGACGTAAGCGTGCGAAGCCGCCGCCTCATAGACGGTCAGACTCGTCTCTCCATCTCGGGAGTCCTGTCCGACATCACTCCTATGGCCATCCGCATGCTGATACCCTCCTCACCGTTTGAAAAAAATCTTGGCGAGTTTCCCGGAGTTAACAAAACCGTGCAACCTCACTCAGCCGCCTAAACATACGGTGACACACCACATCGTCACCCGTGGTCCACCAACAGCCGCTCGACCACGCCGCCTGTTTGGAGACCGCCTAGCTATCGCCAAACGGGAGTTTGACCACATGCTGCAGCTCGGCATTATACGGCCGTCGTCAAGCGCTTGGGCTTCCCCGCTGCATTTGGTTCCAAAGCGTGATCCCGGTGACTGGCGTCCTTGTGGGGACTATCGAGCGTTGAACGCCAAGACTGTCCATGACAGCTATCCCCTACCTCACATCCAGGGATTTTACGTCGCGCCTCGACGGCTGCACGATTTTCAGCAAAGTGGACCTTGTTAAGGCGTACCACCAGATTCCTGTCGAGCCCGCCGACATACCTAAGACCGCCATCACGACGCCCTTTGGGTTGTTTGAATACGTGCGGATGCCTTTTGGACTCCGCAATTCGGCTCAAACCTTCCAGCGGTTCATTGCTGAGGTCACACGGGGCCTCCCTACTGTGTTTGCGTACCTTGACGATGTCCTCATCGCCAGCCGCACACCTGGAGATCATGAGCAGCATCTTCGTGCTCTATTCCAACGTCTACAGCAGTACGGCCTCGTTGTGAATGCCTCGAAGTGTATTTTCGGCGCATCTGAACTCGAGTTTTTGGGCCATCACATATCATCCAAAGGAATACGCCCTCTCCCGTCCCACGTTAAAGCAATCCAGGGATTATCCTCGGCCTACAACACTGCGCCAGTTACGCCAATTCCTGGGGCTTGTGAATTTTTCTAGGCGCTTCATACCACACTGTGCCGAACTGCTTCGACCACTCACCGACCTTCTTCGGTCAACCGCCGGCCCGTCCTCTGCCATTCCGTGGTCGTCAGAGGCCCAGGCCGCCTTTGCTGCTGCCAAGCAAGCGGTCGCTAACGCCGTGCTTCTTATTCATCCGCGCAGCAACGCCCCTACTCGGTTGATGGTGGACGCATCCAGCGTGGCCGTTGGGGCCGTCTTACAGCAGTGCATTGACTCCGAGTGGAGACCCTTGTCGTTTTACTCTCGGAAGCTACTTCCTGCTGAGACCCGCTACAGCGTCTTCGGCCGGGAGTTACTGGCCATCTACACTGCGATACAGCACTATCGGCATTTTCTGGAAGGATGCTCATTTTACGTGCTGACTGATCATAAGCCACTGGCGTATGTTTTCCGCACAAACTCATCCAAGTATGTGCCCCGTGAACTCCGCCATCTTGCTTATATATCGGAATTCACTACTGATATCCGCCACGTGAAAGGCGCGGACAACACCGCCGCAGATGCCCTTTCTCGTATAGCCGCGGTTGACTCTCCATCTCCAACCATCGACTGGGCCTCATTCTCCTCCGCACAGCAGAATGATCAAGAGCTCGCCGCTTTTCGGGAGAACCCCCGTTCTCTCCGACTACGCCTGTACCTCATCCATTGTCATCTGAGCCCTTGTGGTGCGATGTCTCGTCTGACCTTCCACGCCCTTTCGTTCCCGCTTCATTACGACGCACCGTTTTCCACTCCTTACACGACATCTGTCACCCCGGCATTCGGGCTACTCCAGCGTCTTCTCACCCAGCGCTATGTCTGGCCCGGAATCAACGGTGATGTGCGCGCTTGGACACGCATGTGCCTGCCCTGCCAGATGACAAAGGTCTCGCGTCATACCTAAGACGCCTCCCCAACCTTTCCTTCCACCGGGCCGTCGTTTCGACCATGTTCATCTAGACATTGTGGGCCCTCTACCAGTGTCTCAGGGGTACCGTTATATACTGACCATGGTCGATCGTTTCACACGCTGGCCGGAAGCAGTTCCCATTCAAGATATCACCGCCGAAACTGTTGCCCGTGCTTTCATTTCTACGTGGGTATCTCGTTTTGGCTGTCCTGGCACCGTGACAACAGACCGTGGACGTCAATTCGAGTCCTCGCTATTTACTTGCCTTAATCGCATCCTCGGAGCCAGGCACTGCCGCACCACTGCTTATCATCCCTGCGCCAACGGCATGGTGGAACGCCTTCACCGACAACTGAAGACCGCCCTGACCACCCGCCTCAATAGAGCCACCTGGGTTGATGCCTTGCCGCTGGTGCTCCTAGGTTTACGGGCTGTCATCCGGGCAGATCTACAGTGCTCAGCAGCAGAGCTGGTGTATGGCAGTTCTCTGCGGCTCCCTGGAGATTTCTTCACGTCAACGCACCTACCAGATCAGCCACAACAGTTCCTACAACGCCTCATCGACTGTGTTCCAAGACCTCCGGCCCACTCCACCCCGACCTTCCGATCACAAGACCATATTTGTCCACCCTGATCTGGCAACTTCAACGCATGTTTTCGTGCGCCACGACGCGGTCAGACCACCTTTGACACCAGCCTACGACGGACCATTCCGCGTCCTCAACCGCACCTCCAAAACTGCCACTCTTCTTCAGAACGGCCGCGAAGAGACAGTCAGCTTGGACCGACTTAAGCCGGCGTACCTGGAGACCGCCATAGAAGGCCTCTCATCTACGCCTGACCTCCGTTGGACTACCAAAAACGGCATGTCACATTCCGACTTCCAGTCTACACGGGGGGCCCTGTAGCGCCCTCATTCGGGCGGCGCGCAAAACGGAGCGCGCGACCGCAAGTGAAGAAAATAAAGACGGCGCTTAGCGGTGGCACGTGAAGCCACGGCTCATGTTCCTTGCTGGCGTCGGTTATGGTTCAGGCGTGTCTTTCCTTCGCTCCCGTGGCATAAGCCTACAAGGTCAGTGCTCGCCGCTTTCATGAGTAACTGAAAGCGCTCTATTGAAATGACCAGGTTCGTTAGAGGGAAACATCGAGAATAGCTTCCGTGGAACTAACCCGAGCTCTAGCGATAACGCTGGGATTTCCTATAATTAATGTGTAACAGACTACGCTTCCCGCTGACGACGGACGATCAGTGTACCGAATGTATTGCTTGTACTTTGAGCCAGTTACCTTTCTGAGCAAAGTTTTGTGTGTAGAGAGTTTCATCTCTACCTCCTTCTTAGCCATCATTACTACCGGACGTCTGGGGAAGCTGCCGGTCTCTTCATATTCTAGACGCCTCCGAAAAGCCTTGAACCAGGCCCACAACGTGCTGAAGAAGACACCCAGGTCCTCCCGGATCATCGGGCTAGGCGCAGGCACAAGGCACATGGACCTCTACGTGGCAAGACAACAGCCACGACGACAAGAACAGGAGGCCCAATGACAGCAGCTGTGACAAGTGACAGGCGTCATGCAGCGGCACAGGGCGCTGCCGAACTTCCGTGGATTCTCAGGTGAAGACACCGAAACCTGAACGGAGACACTCGAAAGAGTCTCCCAATTCAAAAACTTGAATTCTTATGACAAGTTGTGTCATGTGTATTACATGGGGCCAGGACATGAAACAAAAGCCAACAATCATTTCTATCATCGTGCGACCTTATTCGAAGCTGCTTCATAGCAGCCTTAACAAACGTCGTCCGGAAGGAACGGGCTAAGGTGGGAACAGGTTGTTTTACCAAAAACGCGTCTCGTCTTTCAATGACACTGATGGGTTGGTCCAAAACGCGACATTGGGTGAAGCAGTATGCTTGACGCCTAAAATACGTGGAACTCCCTTGCCTTTCTCTTTGGGCATGTGGACATATGCCATGAGAAAGCGTAGTAATATTAGCAGTTCCCGACCTTTATTGTATAATGGTTCCTTCACTTCTGTTAATAAACGTTCGTAGGTAGTTTATATGCCATATTTGTAGTCGGCATATAAGTCGCTTCAAGATAGCACATCTCGCGCTCACCGAAAACAGATTCGATTACTTCAAGTTGAAGTTGCAATTTATGTGTTAGTGATCTACGAAAAGCAGCAATGCGGCTTCTTTTGAATATACATTTACATCTTAATTTTAAAATGATAAGTTGTGTCGACCCGTCCTTTCAATGCCTGCCTGGGGCGTTAAACCCCAACAGTTAATATTATTACTGTTTCAACTCCCTGAACTAAATACAATACTTGGAACCCAGCAGAAGCGACAAGTTTGACCTTCATTTAGGTTCAACCTTTCGTCTAAAATATCGTCTATGACGTGCTCGTACTGAGATAATTTATTGAAAACAATTGGCGTACTCAGGTGCGAAACTTTATTGAGCTCCAGCAAGGCGTCGGTTAGCGCGTAGCAGGCGACTGCCACGTCGGGACCGTCAGGCTAAGCCTGTCGGCCGTTCTGCAGGCCTGCTGGAAGGCCCAAAGTTGGAGTACACACAAAATAGTGTAACATACTTCATGCAATAGTCAGCAACATGCGTCTGGTCACCTCGTCATAGAGGAACGTCGGCATATTTAAAACGCTGGTTAGAGATAGCTGAAGGACCCTCTATAAACTCCGTATGCCATCCAAAACGAAAAAAAAAATGGAAATGGCGTTGCTGGCAAAGCTCTGGCCAAGCAGCGGCGCTTGCGTCGACGTTTTGTGGTGGCATTACTGTAGCACGACGTAGAACACTGAAATGAACCGTAGAAGGCCAGAAGCCGGGAACGGCGCTGTGCGTTGAAGGTGGAAAATAAAGCGGAAGAAGCGGAAACGCGTCGACAACGGTAATCACAACACAGACAGCCTAAGAGGGGCCGTTCTCACGCGGAAAATACGTCGTCTGACCATGAGCCCTAAGGAAAACGTCTGCAGTCGCTCACGCCGAAGAATCCAGCAGATGGGCGTCTACAGCATGAACGCAAATACGGCTTCTCTGGTTATGACTCTCTATGAGAATGTTGAAGGCTCCACAAAGTTTTTATGTGTGTTGTCTTTGCGCGCTTCTTTTATTTAGTCACCACGAGAGTGTTTAATTGGACGTCACAATAAACAGGAGTTCTTCGCATCGTGTGTTTGTTTGTGTGCCTTTTGTGTGACCTGAATGAAGGAAGGAACTTTGAAGGGCTGGAATTTTCGTTTGACGCAACCTTAATGAAAACCCCACTTTACGAGACGTTCCTTTACTTCGGTGTACATACTACTAGCCAACAAGCTGCCCCTTATAGAGCTAGGGCTGCGTCACCCCAGCCCATGCTTACAAAGGCGGCTAAGGAACAGCTTTGAAAGATACGGGTGTACCCCATATCGCCTCTTCTATATCACCGTCATCGTCACTGGGCAACACTTCCTGGTTGGCACAAGCCAGGGTTGCCGTTGGGTGGAATTGAAAAGGAGCCAGAACTCAAGCCAAAAGTAGCCAAAAGTAGCCATGCCATTTAATATTATCGCCAAATTTCTAGCCAAATGGAAACAGAAGTGGTATTATGAGCAAATTATTTAGTATTGGATCAATAAATAATGCAATTTTGAATAAGTAAGAGCATAGAAAGCCACCGATAAGTTGGAAATAAATTAAGTGAACGAATTGTGATAAATTCATTACGCGTGCATACATTTTAGAAGAAAATATGAGTTCTTGCCAGACACAAAGTTATATTAGAATATTCCAGCCAGCAAGTCAGAAGGAACATGTAAAGTTGAAACAGATTTTCGTTGAATCTGTAGACCAAATTCTGGTTGTAGATGAACAGGCCAGCTAAATTTTGTTGAAGATGTCTCTTTTTCCAAGTTTACACGAGAACACGGACTGTGCATCAGAATTATTCGTAAAACTTGCGCGTAGCATCACAATTCATGGCGGGAAGCCTGAGCACCGAGCTGGCCACGTGTTCGTCACCATGCACGCAACTACGCCACTCCGTATTTGGAGACGCGCTAAGCGTCTCGTAAGGGTGCCTCGATGCGCACCAGCCTACTGGTGGGTGGAGGACGACCGTACGCATCCGCTGGAGCGAGAGAAAAGCTTAAAACAATGTGTTTCGTCTGCAAAAATGAGAAAAGATGGCTACTTAATGCGCCAAATCAGCACTTTAAAAGTTGCCAGAAAATAGCCATGGCGCCAACTGCAAATTTTTGTCGCCAGACGCGGTCCAAAAGTAGCCAATTTGGCGCAAAGTAGCCACCAACGGCAACCCTGGCACAAGCGCACATGTCGTCATTCTACCCGCTGCACGAACTAGACCGCAGCACTCCCCCCATTTGGTACTTACAAGGGAAAAGATTTGAAAGCAAAAAAAGACGGGACACAAGACAAGAAGACGACTACACGAGCGCTCACTCAAAATGCTTGATCCCACCATTTCCCCGCACTTATTGAAGCAGGCGACGCGAAGCAAATCATTCGAGCAACCTCTTCTGCCTTCCAAGTTCGGAGCGGATAAAGCGGCACACTCTCCTTGCATGGTTCGGTGAAGGTTTCATCAAACCAAACAGCCCGAGCACTTCATTGGGCACAAGTCCTTTTCGAAGGCAGTAGCCGATGAACCTGATGCGACACGAAGCAACGGCAATGTGGCTTACCAAAAGGCTGGATCACTGACGAGTGAAGGAACATAAAAATACAGGGCCCACTGTAGAAGAAAGGTAACTTAATAGAATGCTTTGTTGGGCGCGTTGGTTCATTATGGAAAAGATCTGAGCGCAAAAAAAGACGGGACACAAGACAAGAAGACGACTACACGAGCGCTCACTCAAAACGCTTGTCGCATGAACCTGATGCGACACGAAGCAACGGCAGCGGCTTTCGAAAAGGACTTGTGCCCAATGAAGTGCTCGTGCTGTTTGGTTTCATGAAACGTTCACCGAACCATGCAAGGAGAAAGTGTGCCGCATTATGCGCTCCGAACTTGGGAAAGCAGAAGAGGTTGCTCAATGATTTGCTTCGCGTCGCCTGCTTCAATAAGTACGGGGAAATGGTGGGATCAAGCGTTTTGAATGAGCGCTCGTGTAGTGGTCTTCTTGTCTTGTGTCCCGTCCTTTTTTTGCGCTCAAATCTTTTCCATAATGAACCAACGCGCCCAACAAAGCATTCTATTAAGTTACCTTTCTTCTACAGTGGGCCCTGTTTTTACGTTCCTTCACTCGTCAGTGATCCAGCTTTGTTGGTAAGTCACATTTCGTTGCTTCGTGTCGCATCAGGTTCATCGGCTACTGTCCTTCGAAAAGGACTTGTGCCCAATGAAGTGCTCGGGCTGTTTGGTTTGATGAAACCTTCACCGAACCATGCAAGGAGAGTGTGCCGCATTATGCGCTCCGAACTTGGAAAGGCAGAAGAGGTTGCTCAATGATTTGCTTCGCGTCGCCTGCTTCAATAAGTACGGGGAAATGGTGGGATCAAGCGTTTTGAGTGAGCGCTTGTGTAGTCGTCTTCTTGTCTTGTGTCCCGCCTTTTTTTGCGCTCAAATCTTTTCCATAATGAACCAACGCGCCCAACAAAGCATTCTATTATGGTATTTACAAGCCGTGAATGGAACGCGAATTCCGGTATTTCGACAAAGGTCGCTCACACCCCAGTTGAAAGTCCCAGCAGAGTTGGTTTGGCGTGTTCTCGTGTGTGTTGGGGTTAACACCAGAGCACACAGGTGTGTTCTGGTGGACACACCACCCTTGGGTGCTGTGTTCTGGTGGGTTACGAGACTGGTGTGATGTGTTCTGGTGGGAGCATACGGCCCGGTGTGGTGTGTTCTGGTGGGTCACAAGCCAGGTGTGATGTGTGTTCTGGTGGAAGCATATGCCCGGTGTGGTGTGCTTTGGTGGGAAGACCGGCAAGCATCCGATTTCTTGTTGTTTTTTTCTAATTTAACCGGCCTTTGCAGACTCTAGTTCATGCTTTGTGGTCGCCACGCCACCTTCGAGGCTTCGTCCGCACAATGATTTCGAAATCATCGACACTTCCCGAGATGGGGTCGCTAAAATTCTGCATTCACATCTCGATATATAGTACGTGTTTCGTTTCAGACGACGCCAAATGCTCCATGTGATGTGCCTGAACGACAAAGCGGCGCCCACATTGAAATTATCTTGGCGAATGGACGGTACGACGATCACATCTAGCGCCAAACTAGCATGTGCATGCCACTCACTTATCAGAGTGCAGATAAGCCTCGGAAGGCGAAAAGCTTGTGCATATCGTGTAGGCTTCCGTATAATCTTTTGATACTGGGCTTACACAACGGAATAAGCCACCCTCTGAGGACGTGCATCAGATTCAGACACATGCAAACACGTTGTGGCTAGCAGACAACTCAAGGAACCATCCACACTACGGAGTTTCGTCCGCTCGCCGCTAGGGTGCCGACTCTGTTCGATCTCGAGGCCAATAGCCAGTGAGTGATTCGTACATCTTCTGTGCACGTTCCCGCAAATGCGAGTTCGTGCACAGCTTGCGCCCAGCAGGGCGACCAAGCACAGCAGCTATTGGGGTCGTAAACGTGAACCACGTCGGCATGTCTCTGTCTTGTTTAATATGCCATAAGCTGGCAATAGGAAGTGGCTCAGTTTTGCTACGTCGTTCCATTTCTTCAGAACGCTTACTCTCTCCTACGTCTCCAGCCACTGCTCCACGTCGTTGTCGTCTGTACCGTTGAAAAGAGGAGGGTCCTTGGGGAGAGGCGGTAGTGGTAACATAAGTACGATGGAGCAGGAGGCGTTTGCTGGTAGGCGTGCTGGTATGCGTCTTGCAACATGGTTGAGTTCATGGTACGGAATCGAATTTTGGGCCTATTTAGGGAGTAGCGCTCCATACCACTAATAAAGGCGTTTATAGAACGCTGGTGGAAGGGTGGACCGGTCGCGCAACCAACGGCTCAGTTCGCGAACCGCCAGCACGCGCGGCATCCGCAAGCAGTGCAAGCTATAGAAAGACCCACTGCACGACGCTTGAGAGGATTGGCGGCGAGATCGACCTATAGGTGGCAGCACCGCCCCTGCGCTGCGTGGAGTGTACGGAGCTGCTGTTTCTGTATCGTCATTCTGCGCTCCGTAAGTGTCGAAAACGTTTCAATTTCCAAGCGGAAGTATTGTTCGGTTCCGCAATGCCGCACACAATGCACAGAGCTCGAGATAAGCTTTCATTTCCTACCCCGGCGACGCGCAACAACACCGAGTAGCTTGTCAGGCGTGGGAACTGCAAGGCCATTTGCGACGGTGCGTAGCAAGCACTTCGATCACGGTTGATTGAAGCGTTCGCTGACGAAAAGTGTTGATGCTCAGTAAAATACGCTAACGCGTTTCTCCCTCTCAGTATGTCATATCTGCACTCATGCTTCCTGTATGCGCAATTTCTACGCGCTACGTGCGTGAACAGTGCTGCAGTCCGCGAAAGATCGTGGCAGCTTGTCCAGGGCTGACAGTTATGATTTACTTGTGCTTCTGCGTACTTCCCCAAGTAAATGAATAGATTTTCCAAGTATGCAATGCGGTTTACATCCTCCGTGCGCCACCTTCGCAGTGAATGCAAGGTTTCTTCACGCTAGCTGCGAGTCCTAATAAGCTATCGTCACCGAGCCTTACTGTCGAGCTTACTCAACTACGAGTCGCGTTCTCAGTGTTCAGAAGTATAAGCGCCGAAACTCGTCCAGTTTGTGCATGATCTCGTGCAGAGTAAAAAATATCTTTTCACGAGCCAGAAACGGACGGACCATGTAAGCGATGAAAGAATATCCTGAGAGCGAGCTCATCGCCACAGCTTATGCAGATATAGTTCTCCTCTGAATCTTTTAAACGTATCTTCCATAAATGATTGAGACCTGATATAATAGCAAAGTTGAAGTTACTGTGGCACATATTTGACTAGCTTCAGCTGACTCGCAAGGGGCGATTCAATGATTTGCGGTACGTGCCGCGACCACGCATATCCGAACAGCTTAAGGTATTATTAGCATCCAGCAGCGCACGAGCAGTTCCATTCTGCTATTGTTTTCTCGTCTGTCACAAATGCTTTTCGCATCGCTACTTAGAAAAAAAAAGAAAAGCGGCTAGCTCTACGAGATTCCATTACAAAAAGGAAAGAATGAGTTTACTGAACGTCGACCACATCGTCCCCGTCAACTTGCATTGCAAATTTCCCAGCAACAAACACAAGACACACTGCTGCTGGAGCGGCGGCGGGCCAACCGCATCCACACTTCGAGGCTTCGTCCATTCGCCGTTAGGTGCCGACGGTGTTTGATCTCGCGGCCAATAGCATTACTTTTCGCTTCAATAGCATGCTTTTAGGTCGCACTAGCAAACACATGCCGAAATCCCTCACTGAAAATTTTACAAAATACTCACAATGCAGGGGTAAGGGGTTGCGGCTAGCTCCGTTCTCAGCACCGTTCGCAGCGAAAATAGCAGTGACGTTTCACTCCGTGAACTGACGCGGCGCGCAAGTGGACATGAACCATCGCAGCAACCACATTAGGTTAAAAGATTCCCCCGCCAGCCGAACCTTTCCACAACTTCCTCTCTAGTGTTAGCCGTGCAGACTGATGGCGCATTTGAGACAGGAAGTGAATATCGAAAGGAAAAAAACAGCGCTTAAAAACGGGGACAAGTAAAGAACGACACACGGTGTAATACTAACCACAAATTTCATTGCGGCAAAGCAATATATAGAAAAGCAAGCCTCACGGCACATGCGCACGTTCCATCGTTATCAAAAAAAAAGTCACAGTTTCGCCGTAAGGGTGAAGCAATGAATGCGATAGCAAGAAATTGGAATGTCACACGAACATTGACGAGCAGCTCGATACTTCCAGATTCCCAATGAAGCACAAAGAAGGACGCTCGAAGAGGACGCGCAGGTATACACAGGACCAGGGGCTCCGGAAGTGTATTGGATGTGGGGGGACGACGACGCCTGTCCGTATATATATAAATACAGGGTGTTTCAAGAAATGTGTCCACTATTTTTAAAAAATCAGCAAAATGCGGTGTTTGCTCGCTGTCTTCACAATTGCTTTTTCTGTAGCGGCAGGCATCTTAAGATATGTGAAGACATAATTTGGGACAGTAATTAACGAAGTTACATTAATTAACTTTTTAATTAGCGGATTTAGGTGGTTAAGTCCAATAGGAGAATTGAAGTCCTTCATGCGAAGAACCCATTTCAGCTTTGAGATTTTGAAAAAGCGGCCTCTAGGAATAACTGCGGAGTGAAATTCTCCAAAATTCAGCGGCGAAACCGGAACCGAAACGCGGAAGAGCGCAATTGCCATATTCGTCTGAGACGTCTACAATGAGTGAACGTCATTATATCAACCATCAGCCGACTTCTTGGTGTGAGTGTGTGGGCTGCGCTTGCAGTAGTAGCATGCATGGCGCACATACGTTAACGAACGAGGAAGAACTGCACCTCTGTAACCGTTGTCTTGAACAGTGACGTCATTCCAGTCGTCTGCTTGTTGCGCTCATCGGTGCTTGGCTTTCGGTTTCGCCATTGAATTTGCCTGAAATTCATTACGCCACAATAATTGATAGAGGTTGATTTTCGAAATCTCAAAGCTGAAATGGGTTCTTCGCATGATGGACTTCAATTCTCCCATTGGACTTAACCACCTAACTCCGCTAATTAAAAAGTTAATTAATTTAACTTTCTTAATTATTGTCCCAAATCCCGTCTTCAATCAACTTAAGATGCCTGCTGCTACAAAAAAAGCAATTGTGAAGACAGCGAGCAAATATCGCATTTTGCTGATTTTTTACAAATTGTGGACACATTTCTTGAAACACCCTGTATATATATATATATATATATATATATATATATATATATATATATATATAGGAAGTATCACGCAGGCCCTGAGACTCTAGGAAGGTACTTGAGGTACGACGTACGTTTCAGCACAGTTTATTCCGACGTTTCGGCCGTGGCACCGGCCTTCGTCTGGGATGAGGCTGCGGCGAAGGTAACAGCTTGCGCAGCTCCGTCGCAGACGAAGGCTGGTCCCACGGCCGAAACGTACGTCGTATCTCAAGTACCTTCCTATATATATATATATATATATAGAGAGAGAGAGAGAGAGACATAGAGAGAGAGATACCGTAACAAGAAAACGATTTTAGTGGGGAAAATTATCACGAACGAGGACGAAGTTTCCGATTAGAAATATGGTGACTGCCTGGTGAAATTGTTTTTTTAAAATTTTTTCTCCGTGGCTGATATAATACACACTCCCTATTTAGTTCGCTCACAGCACCCTAGGCCTCTTTTTTTTGTGTGTGTTTTGTGCCTCACGTCATCGGCCAGGTGACGCTACTGCCATCTCATGAAGCCACCATAACAGGTTTACGTGAAACATCAAACGCAAAATTTTGAACTGTATTAGCAGGAAAGGAAGTACCGTTGTAGCTTATCGTCTCATTGAAGCCGACAGTGAAGTCGATGTTCTTTGTCCGCCTTCTCTCCCGAGGTAGTGGGTAAAACATGTGCGTATAGATGTTTTCTGGTGTAACTTTCCCGCTTGGGCGTCTGACATTCACAGCCAGTTAGGGACTTCAAAGGTGCGCTAACGAAAAAGATGAAGTTGAGCTTGAATGAACAGGGCATGGAAGAAAGCGTGCAGTTTTGGTTGGGTGTGGAAACATGACTTATTAGAGGAGATACTTGTAAGCAAAGACCGAATATCTCTTAATTTCTCTCCCGCAAGATTCGGTGCTGAAGCGATGTCGTCACGAATCGCATTGCTCTCAGCGAATTAGAGGGCGCCATGATACATTACCACGTGGGCAAATGGCCGCTTCATGACCGCGGCTTTCGTGATTGACGCGATGGATGTGGTTGCAGACTTCGAACCTCTCAGCGAAGATCTCACCATGGAAGCAGGATTGCATTTTATTGAGTCTGAAATGATTACCGGGCTCTCGCAGCAGCTCTTTCTGCGCACGATGTCTGGAAGCAACTGACGGAAAGCGGAGCCTCGTTTTCGTCGGCGGCAAGTGAGGCGTCCAGTTGCCGAATACTGTCTATGTACACGCGTATTTCATTTTGTGTTTTTTATTAATGGCGATTTCCTTTGGGAGAACTGGCAGTGAGGCGAGGCAGAGCAGTGAGAGCATGACCATGCACGGCCACTCAATCCGCCCGTGGAATGCGGCACGCATCCTAACTTCCGAAGAGCAGGTTGGAGGGTGCCAGTGAGGGGAAATTTGTCGTGTGATCCAAACCATCGAAGCCCCATAGTTCTTTGCGGGAGAGCGGCTAAACACGTGTGAAATCCAACGCACAATCACTGCGAAGCTCGCTTGTATAAACGACGTCAACATCGCTGGCGTCACACTATACCTGGCTGCCGCCATTATCACCACGCTCACTGGGAGAAGCAAAATAAAAATGAGTGAAGAAGATACCGCGATGGATAGCTCTTGGTGAATCGCGGCCGTTCTGCTATTTGTGATCACTAGGAGAAAGTTGAAGGGGCGGTAATAGATATATCCTTCAGTTTGTCGCTATTTTGTTGCTTGCTAAAGCTCAGTCCATAGGAAGAATGACACCAATGTGGTCGTAATGCGTTGATATTCCATTACAGTTCTACTTCCTGTATCTCTTTAATGTTATTGTACACGAGGTCTACCACTGGGGACACAGGCGCTACCGTCATTGTGACGTGCTAAGTTGGATCACGTGATGCCACCTTGCTGCACGAAACCATGTTCAAATGACGGGAAGAAAACGATCCGAAGAAAACATTTCAAGCGATAAGTTCAGCGGCGAAGCTAGTCGGAGATTTAGGGGGTTCATCCTCCACCGCCCTGAAATTATTACATTTTTAGGTGTATATATACGCGCATGCATACAAACACACGCAATAACATAGATAAAGCGAGGTCAGACCCCCCCCCCCAAAAAAAAACGATTCTGGCCACGCGCCTGTGTAGCTTCATGGTTAAAATCGTGCTTATGTGGGATTCGGCTTTCTCCGACATGGCTGGGCGCCTCTCAAGGCGATGGCAGAAGTCGGTGTGGGCGCAAGAAATGCATTCGCATTTCCTCACGATTCCCTTCGGGGAAGGGGGGGCATTTTTTTTCTTCTGATTTATTTTTCTTTGTGCCTTTGTTGTATGTATTGTGATGACGATGAGCGGCAGCGTAGCATGGGCTGGCGCTCGGCTAGCACGAAGGGGAGAAAGAGGAAGACCAGAATAAGAACAAGCCGGCCCGCAGCAAGGGCGCTGTCTCTCGTCTCTCCCTTATTCACTACAATGGCGCAGTCGACAGGATTTGAACCTATGCGGGGAGACCCCAATGGATTTCTACAATGGCGCAGTCTACGAAACCTGAACCGTGGCTGAAGCCATCTGCATTCGTGGGTCATCGGCAGCAGGGGTCTCTCCATCTCAGGAACGCTGTCCACGCTTCCTCACTCATGGACCCGACGACCCTACGACTGCCGGAAGGACCTACGCCATCATTCGAGGACGGCGTCGCAGCCTCCTCAATGACCAAAAGGCAGGTTTACCCCTCCGTCGTCAAGACAGAGCACGGCCTCCTGTTGCCCAGGAACGCTGTTCACGCTTCCCGTGGCGACAACCCTCGCTCAGGACTTCATGGGCTCCTGAGACGCAGAAGGGAGCTGTCCAAGCTCCCTTTGACAAGGATCCCACCGCAGTGAGCCCAATCGCCACCTCTTCCTTGGCCAACATTGCCACTGGCTCCGCTTGCGGGAGCATGGGATAGCGCCGTGGTCCTGCGGCGTACCATCACGCGACTCCGCGTCACGGTCGACGCCTTGGCAGCGTCGAGCTCGGCGCTGCTTCCTGAAATCGTGCCGGCATTGAGCGCCGCCAACGCGATGTTGCATGTAGCCGCCTCACACGACCTGGAGGCCACCTCACCCGAGCAACGCAGAGACCTCAGCTGTGTCATCATGCAGCTCTCGCACCAGCTGGGCTGTTTCGCGTTGGGGCTTTCTACATTGTCGCCTGCGATTCTACCATCACAAGCCGCCAGCGAGATACCGGAGTTCCGCGGCTTCCAGGACCACGCCGAAAATTGGGTGACGACCATCAACGCGGTCGGAGCACGAGAAGGCTGGACGGACCAGCAGAAATGGTGTGTGGCCGTCGACTGCCTTTGTAATGCTGCCGCGGCGTGGCATCGCTATGAAGGCACGAGGCAGCAATCCTGGACTGAGTAGAGCACCAGGTTGATAGCTGCTTTCGGGTTAAATCACTTCCACCTCGCCGCCACCGCTCCATCCAACCTAACTGCTCCCGAGGATAGAGCTCAGGAGGAGCACGACCTCGAGGCTGAACCTGAGGAGTACAGCTCACCTGCAGGCAGTTTCACGACGTGGCCTGGTATCCACAAACCTCAGAGACCAGGCTCACTACTTCCCGGTCTCGGACTCTACGTCGGCGTCTAACACCGTAACATCAAGGACAGACGCCGAGACCACATTCCATTCCCAACGGCAGCCGACGCGACCTCCAGGCTGGCCAACACTAGAGCGCACGGAGGCGCCGGCCTGCTGTGTGACAACCTCAGTTCCCTCGGAACCAATTGAAAACGAAGGACAACCAACCACTGCAGATTTGACCCACAGTCGGGAGCCACCTCCCCAGAAATCGTGGCAGTCATTGGCCGAGTGTGCGCACGTTCCCCACGTGCTAAATACCGTCTCCTGGAAAGAAGCTGAGGTAGCTACCCCATCTGGGCTCGCTGTCATCAAAAACTTGCCGGTACAGGTCATGTCTCCAGCTGATGACGCGGCTTCTGACCAGGAACGACCTACAGCACGCGGAACATTATCAAGACCTGCCAGTCCGACTACCTCCAAGGAGCACTACATCAACAGTGCTGCAAGACCATCAGCCACGTGGCAGCTCATTCCCGGAAATCGCCAACTCACCGACGCAAATGCCTCGTTCAACAACTCGCTGCAGCTCGAGCCACCGTGAAGAGTGCAACAGATGCCATATCGTGCGACACTCGACAGCACCGCAGTTTGCACATCTTATCCCTTCAGCAGTTCTGCATGCTCTCCCGCTTTCAGAACTGCGGCGGGGCGAGTTCAGCGGTTTGGTATGGACCTGCGACCCTGTCGAAACAGTCAGGGCCGCCCGCCAGAACCGTCGCTGAGAAGTTTTTATGCGAAGCCACATCACGTCCGGGAACCCGACAATTACCATGGCCAGGAATTTCGTCCACTAAAACAGAATGATGCCGCTTTCCATGCGAAGTCGCAGCGTGGCCGAGGTCGACCGCCGCGTCCGCAGCGACATAGAGACTGGCTTCCGCGAACCAGCCTATGCCGGCCGCCAGATGCACGCCTGACAAGTGCCCGTAGAGTCTCTCTGTGTAGACGAGACCAACCACCTCGATTCAGCCCGTGTCGCCCTCAAGATACACTTCTGACAGATCGCCGAACCAAATCGCAGCGCGGCCGGGACAGACCTCCGAGATACAGTCAGTGCCGCCCTCTAGAGGCGTCATCGGCCAAGCACCAAGCCAAGCCCCAGCGTTGTAGCGACCGACCACAGCGGTACAGCCAGCATCGGCCACCAGAGACATTGTCGGCGGCTTCGCTCATTCGCAGTCATGGCCGAGTGTGATGACGATCGGCGGCAGCGTAGCATGGGCTGGCGCTCGGCTAGCACGAAGGGGAGAAAGAGGAAGACTAGAATAAGAACAGCCGGCCCGCAGCAAGGGCGCTGTCTCTCGTCTTTTCCTTATTCACTACAGTATACATATTATGAGGAACCGCTTTATTCAGCCGGGCTCGAGCTAGATCAGCCCGATGATGATATGTACAGATGACGAAGATGTACAAGTGATGATGACATGTAAAGAGAATGAAGAGCCATTCACTTGTCGCGCTCACACTAATTCCCTCGCGCGGCGGAAGCGGCCGCCTGGCCGCCTGAGAGTATTACGACATGCGTCGCGCATAAGGCTTTAAACGAGATACATGCACTATCTCTGTCCCACGGCAACGGTGATCAGATGGAGTGCTAATAGGAGAAACACGGTAATTAACAGGGGATGTCTGTTCGACGACCGTGTACGGCCCAATAAAGCGACTGATGAATTTGTCGCATAAGCCGGGGGGAGCGCGCAGTGGAGTCCATAAAAGAACTTCGTCTCCAGGGGAAAAAGTCACAACACGGCGAGATGAGTCGTAGCGAGACTTTCGAGTGTCCTGGGAGAGGCCGGTGTTGACGCGGGCCAGGTGACGGCAGTGCGCGAGGCGAGATAGAAACTGTTCAGGGAAAGGAGCTGCTGAGGGTTCAGGAGCCGAAAGGAACGAGACGTCCAGAGTGAAACTCGGTGAGCGGCCATGGACGAGGTAAAATGGAGAAAAGCCGGTAGTGCGTTGTGTAGCCGTATTGTAAGCGAATGTCACGAAGGGCAGGATTGCATCCCAGTTCGTGTGGTCGGGGTGGATGTACATTGCGATCATGTCCGAGAGGGTCCGATGAAAGCGTTCTGTCAATCCGTTGGTCTGCGGATGGTAACTAGATGTTGTCTTGTGAATAGTGTTGCAGGACTGCAGAACTTGGTCAACAATAGCAGAGAGAAACACTTTGCCGCGATCGCTGAGGAGAACGCGAGGGGCTTCGTGACATTCGCTTACAATATATATACACATCCGTGGCATGACGGCTGCCGACAGTGTCCATATAATTGCTGTCGCAATAAAAAAAGCCTTGTGCAAAGTGCGGATGTTCTCCGGACCTTTCTTCGTGCAAGGTGCTTGCTAGCTATCCGCAAGAGTTCGCGCGGCTTGTTGTTGAAGTTCACGCAATTATCAGAAAAGGCGACGCGTGTGTCAGCACAGCATTGTTATCCCTCAGCAAGAAATCAATCAGTTTCTTAGACGATGCATCTTCAGTTCACGTGTACGTAGTTGTTTACATTTTGTTAATGACGAGTTTCATCCTTGTGAGGAGTATAATTTATCTTTTTTAAAACTTCTCGTTTATGGTTTTTTTTATGAGCTAGGAGTCTTGCTTTTCTATATGTTTCCTTGCCGCAATAACATTTGTTGTTAATAGCCCATTGTGTGTCGTTCTTTGCTTGTCCCCGCGTTTTAAGCGCTGTTTTTTTTCCTTTCGCTTTGCAATACCAGCAGGCCCAACGTCGTTCAATTTTGCAGGAAGTGAATGCCCTGTTTGTGATCGCCTGTGGCATCCGCCAGGCGTATATTCCGACGAGGCGTGTGTACCAGTGCTGGAGCAAGTTTTCCGAGGCTGACGTTACTATTCGACGTTCGGCGGTGGTCACGTGTTTTGAAACTTATACTATGCTCCGTAAACTCCCTCAAAACATGGGGCATGACGTAACTTACCTAAATATACATTCTTCAGGTAGTGCACTCATTTTTTTGCGTCACCCACGTTCACTATACGAAACATCCTTGTGGCCTTTCGTATTCTCTTGCACAAGGCATATTTGTGGTGTTTACATCGACCTCAACGATACTGAACATGCATTTCGCGCTCTTACGTTCCATTATCACCGTGTCCCCGGTTCTTTCAACCCGTGAAGAGCGAGAGCGCCAGAAGTGCAGCATATACTTGATAGGAAAGTAGTGAGCGCGCAGTTTTTAAGAAAATTACCGCCATCAGGCCAAGTTGTGTCTATTGAGGTGAAAATCTAATACGCTTCTGGAGGTGAGAGATCCGACGTCCAGGGCTGTCAAACACGTGATGTTTTTTAACGTGAACCGCACACTTGGTCAAGTGACGGCTATGCGCTACGCTTCGTCGGAAATTTCGGTGGAGGCGCCAGCGCCAGTGTCTATAGAAAAAAAGTGGGAGATATGCGCATGCAGATGGCCATTAGCAGGCGTCCTATGGTGAGGGGATAATGTAATGTGGGCTTAAGCAGGGCGCTGCTGCCTGGCACATTGTTCTGTGTCATAGACCACGAAAGTACGCTACAGCACAAGAAGCTAGAAAAGCCTGGAACGCTACTCTGTACATCTGTAAGGCTATTCGCCTTCAATTCTTAAAAATTGTGTCATGGTATTCGTCTAACTTTTTTGCATGGAGCAAGACGCCAGGAATAATTCATTTTGTCTTGGATAATGGGAACATCTAAGTTCATTTAAGTCTGCTATATTTTTTTTTATTTTTATTTACAAATACTGCAGGCCCTTCTCGGGCCCAAGCAGGAGTGGGTACATGAATATACAAAACAATACAAAATATAAAGTTTCATGGATTTGTTGTTTGAAATTGAACTTGTATCAGTTAAACTTGATGCGCGCGTCTCTCCTCGTACCTTCCAGCGTCTTGCTGGATATTGTGACATGGGTGTCACTGCGAAAAATGCGGCTGCAAAATCGGTAAGGATTGAGCTCTTCAAAGGTGGAAATTCGCGCAACAAAACGTTGAACATGAATGAAATGTTAGCGACGCGCACAACCGTCGGCCATTGAAAGCATTCGCCTTCGCTAACACATTGCTTGACTTCATGCGCATTTCACATGGCAGCCCGATAAACTGGTGCACGCATCGATTATCGGATGCAGACAACTCGGCGACATGCACGCAATCTTTTTCGAATATTTCAACAGATCTTTCGATACATTCAGGTGCAGCGACTGCTAGTCTAATTTTTCTCGGTTACTAGGGCCGTCAAGGTCGAAGTGGCCGCGTCACAGGTGACAAAAGTATTCATTCTTTGCTGTCATGCTATTATCGGTGCAATCAATCGCCAAGCTCTTCTTCCGGTGTCTGTGGTTCTGGCTGAAAAGTAAAGAACACATTTGCATAGGTCGGCAATCTCACTCGCCCGTCAACTCACCGAGACTTCCTGCGACTCATACCGACCCATAAGTTTGAGCACGAATGAGTTCTGCTGAGGAAAGTCCTGGTGACCATGTGCCGAGTGAGAACTTATATTTTTTTTTCATGATTGAGTCTGGGTAGTTCTGTTTCTGTAGACTAGTGGATATAGGCGAATGCTGAAGAACCTCGGGTGGTCGAAATTTCCAGAGCCCTCCACTACGGCATTCTTCATAATCATAATGTAAATTTTGGGACGTAGCACGCATGTAAAAATTAAATTATGAGCGCTTCTTAGGGAAGCAAAGGCACTTTGAGCATTTCTGTCTATGTATCTATCAATCTAGCAGCCTACGACTGGGTGCTCTCGTGTTCACCTAATTAACATGATGTAGACCTAAATCGGTTTTGGAGGGTCTGAGGGTTTTACGAATATGACTCTGTGTTCATGACATGAATACTGTGAAAATCCTGTCGTGAACGTCGTCAAATCTTTTCTTCCAGACACGTGTGGCACGTACCCGTATACCACATACCCGTATACCACATACCTGTATAGACTATCTTCCGTAAGACATCTGGGCGCCGCCATCTTGGGCTGTCAAGTCGATGTTTTCTTGTTTTTGTATATCGCGACATGAACTAATATGGCCACGAAACATCGTATGCACCAACCCAACTGTTTTCATGCGTATTCGTCTACTGTAACACTGTTCGTTTAGTTGACAAAATACAAAACACAAAGGCTAACAAACAGCCCAACATGGCGGCACTCAAACCCGTCGTAAAATAGTCTATACGATACCACGGGCCCCGGTTTGGAGGTATGCGCCACAGGTGATTGACAGTCAATATCTACCAAGGAACGGCGAGAACGCACATTGCTATGGCCGACATTGCTATGAACAGACCTCGCAAATTAAATGCCAGACGGTGAAGAAAAACAGACATCGGCAACGTTGACACGATGAACGTAAAGAATAAATATCAGGATCCCAGAAGAAAACGAACCCAAGCGTTCTGCGTGGCACTCAGATATTCTACCACAGAGGCACACCAGGTCTTGAAACTGCTTTGGAAAAATACCCTAGGCAGCAGTGGCGTAGCCGGGGGTGGCACACCGGGCACGTGCCCCCCCCCGAAATTTTTTTTCGCCATGGCATACAGAGCGAAAAATGACCATTTCAAGGAGGTGCCCCTCCCGAAATCAAGGAGGTGCCCCCCCCCGAAAAAAATTTCTGGCTACGCCCCTGCTAGGCAGGCGTAATGTCGCCGCAACTGTCAATTGTTGTTGGAGTGCTATCTATCTCATTTTATAGCGAAGCAATAAACATTACAAATGCACTCCCATAATTTCAGGCGCCAAGCTGGGTTAACGTAAATTGTGGCCCCATTGTTGGCTGCGCTTTTTAGGGGCGAAGCTCCTTAGGGTGTGGGTCTGTCCCTCCTCTGTAGTTGTTGTGGTAGTAGTAGTAGTAGTAGTAGTAGTAGTAGTAGTAGTAGTAGTAGTAGTAGTAGTAGTAGTAGGTAGGTAGGTAGCCACGTGTAGTGGAATGTACCCACTACACGTGATAACGATGAAGTATAAGCGCGTTCCAGTATAGTGGATTGTACCCACTACACGTGATAACGATCACGATGACGCTGATGACCATGAAGTATAAGCGCGTTCCAGACCACACATTCTCTTTCTGCCATGGAGGAAAACGATCGAACTTCACCCATTCACCATCATTCACTTTGTGGATATGGCGTGATTTTTTTAGCAGTTTAATCAACATCGAATTCGTATTCTTATGATTCAGCAAGCTATATTCAAGCATTGCTCAACCTCGGAGGAATGCATAACGAATGTTACCCATGATATTCTTGTCCCCATACCTTGAAGTGGACTTCGTTTCGATGATGCTGACGTCCGTGCTCCAACGTGAGTGCTGACGTCACATCAGACCACAGTGTAGCCAACGCTAAAAGTAAGCCCACAGTGTGCCCAAAGCTACAACACTTACAAAAAAAAAGAAACGTCGATCCATTCTGTAACACTTGGCTCAAAGCCAAAAAATGCAGCATAGACAATCACTGGCCGACTGCTTGGGATGAAATTGATTCCCACAAGGCGTGCAATCTACTGCATTTTTAATACTGATTACCGTAACTCACCTCTGCGATTCACGACATTTTTCTTTAGGAAAAACGGTAACCTCTTATTTTGGCGAAAAAAAAAAGTTCTGTGTTGACTACGTGAATAGTAGTGATTCCAAATGTCACCAATAGCTCATGGTAACATACTACGAGTGACGAAGTTTCCAAATGGTGAATCACACGTCAACTGCAGTGAACAGATGGAGGATAGGACTTTTAGAAGTGATAACCCTATGTAATAGGAGAATAATAGCGCGCCAAATTCCCATTAACAGCGAAATGTTAAAATGATGCAACTACGAACTGACTGTGAATCACATGTTAAAGTGAATTAAATTGAATGAAATGTGAATGAACTATGTAACTTAATTAAAGAACAATCAATTGTGATTCAGCTGTGAATCAGACTTGACAGTACCGATATTCACATGTGATCGTAGCGTTAGCTAAATGCACTGTCAGTTTTTCGCGTCCGCCCACGCTCCCGCTCGTCTTTCTCCCTGCAGCGTGCAGATGAATCTCGTCACTTTGCACTTTTTTTTATGCGACATCGATCGGCGAATTTTTTCTTGAACGGGCTCACTCAGACTCGGAAGTAGACCGGCACCTAAGTCCGTGTGTGAGTATTGTTGGCTAAATCTTCAGTATCATTTTAGGTAACACCATTTGGGCAGGATATTGATGAATTTCAGTCCAAATGTACCCAGTTGAGTAGTGCTTTGGTGAGTCCCAGTCCGACTGACGTTGACTTGGCTCATTACGAAGATACTTTAAAGGGGAACTCCGGTGCATTTTCGACTACACTGAGATAACGCCGTTTTCAAATAGTATTAACAGTCCTGCAACAACTAGGGTGGTTCATTTTGCCGACACTCTCGTCAATAATTTTAAATAAGCAATGAAAGGTGAGCCAGAACAGAAACCGAAACAGGGAGCTGCTGCATGCTCCATGCCGGGTATGCGATGACGTCACGAAATCTGCTACACAACTGTGCTTGCGTCAACGTCGCCTCGACGAAAAAAGAGCGCGCCGCGCGCTGCGTCCGCCTACTGGGCGAGAAAGGGGTAGACAGATGCGTCACGTACACAGGGTGGCCCGCATTTGAAGGCATGATTCCGGAATTGGCTGCCAATTTTTAAAATTCGTTTTCCAAAAACTAAATGACCTACGGCTGTATAATTTGGCAGATATCATCAGGGCAGCGAAGAGAAGATAGGTTGAAAGTTTTATTTAAATCGGTGAATATCGAAAATTCGCCGGAGTTCCCCTTTAAGTCCGAGTGAGCCTCAATGTTTAGTCTGGTTACGCAGAACATTGGTGAGTTCGAGTGTCATGGAGCGCGAAGCAAAGAAATAGTTTTTTGAGAGAGAGAGGATGAGTGTGCTTTATTAACTCGATATCGTTAGAGAGCTCGTTTCGTTGAAATTCCGGTGTCAGAGGCTGCGTCGTTGGTTGTGAGAGAAAAATCTGAAGAATCCAAATAATCAAAAATAAAGGCTCAGAGCGTTTGAGAGAAGGTGTCCTACCACAAAGCTACGCGTGTGCATGAAAATGTTTTGAAAAAAAAAAGAACTATGCAAATGTATTGTAGTGGGAGCAGTCCTATTAGGACAGGTAAAATTGCGGGGCAGAAGGGTACATTTGCACGAGATGTCACACCATCTGAATAGTACGAGTGGGTTCTTTGAATTCCCACCAGTTACAACGCCCTCAGGCATAATTAGTCATCCGCAACAGCATGAACAGTGCTCAGATGAGTAAGCGCAGCATTGCCTCACGGGTAGTTCGTTAATTCGCAAAATGGTGAATTACGCTGTAGTGATCACTAGAGGCCGGATTTTTAGGCACTAAAAATCGTGTTTTAGGAGCCAAAAATAGGCAGGAAAAACACAGTATTAGGCCCCCAAAATCATAAATATAGGCACAATAAATTTTTACAAAAACTCAAATTTTTGAATAAGGACGTGCGCGACCTGGTCTACGACAGGAAAGCAAACATATGTTATATTTTATGATTGTACAAAGGCGTTAATGATTTAACATAGCCATGCAATGGTCCCTTTTCGGGCACGGTTTCCAGCACACGGTCTCTCCTTTTATTGTCCAGAATGGTAAGTTAAGTGCCCACCATCGAATAAACACGCTCCTGTGTCTGCTTTTTTTCGGCATAGCTGGGAAGGGCAGCACAGGATTCAATAGCCAGACCGCTAAAAGGCCAGAAGGGTCTGTTATGTATTGGCCGGGTCTAATAGCGCATAGTCAATTTCTCCTCTTTGTGTGAACACCATAAAGGGCCCCCTTACCAGGTTTGAGCGTTTCGCGATAGAAGTGTAATGCATGCAGTGCGCTAACGATCACGGCTGCCAAGATTTGCACCGCTACGCTCCCCGGAAGGAGGTTAAGTGTCAGACTGAATGCCTCGTGCCCTTTATCTCACGGGCGCGCGCACCAATGTGGGGGGAGGTGAAGTTCAACAAGGAATGGTCCTGCCTACGTCACAGTAGTACATGAAACTGCGAGAATTATTCGAGGCTACATGTGTAATTTGGGCAATCTGTTGCTTGAATAGAAGAATGAAAGTTAATAGAAATATTAAAACATACAAACGGAATGTGTGCGCACTTTTCTTTAGTTTTTTCTGCGAATCGAGAGCGATGCGAGACTTAGCTGCCTATATTTCTTTTGTGTTCGTCTTCTCGCCGTTCCCGCGTCGTGCCGGCGCCAGCCCTGACAACGCTTAGCATGTTTTCGGTGCATCGTCCCTTACAGCAGTTCCAGCTGTGCGACGCGCTGTGTCGTGGTAAGGATACAGGATTCATGCCAGCCTCTCCAAACGCATAGACGGATCCATCCCACAGAAACAGGCAGTACACTATAGAGCGAACGCCAAAACGATACAACGACCTGGCTTGGGCACGTCATGTGCACACAGTGTAATCTTGCGTGCGCATGGCGTGTTGATGCGTCAACGTCGTGTGATCTTCCGGCTCCGAGTTTCTCTGATACCGAAGAGGGCAGCGAAGGAATTTGGCTTGGGAGTGGCAAAGGTTTCCAGCTCACCCATAGGCGTGCGCATGAGGGGGGCAGGGGGGCGGCTGCCCCCCTTAGTCACCCAAGAAGGGGGGCGCAAAGTCTGCCCCATACATTGTCTTAATAGGGAAGGGGGGCGCTGCGACGAGCCTTCGCCCCCATGAAGGGGAACCCTGCGCACGCCTATGAGCTCGCCTACCGGCATCATGCTTTCGCGGCTCGTAATGAATCAATTAAAAAGTTCTTGTGGTACAAAGCTCTTCACTGGGCACGCGAACACTTCCAGTATCTGACTAAAATATCTCATGTGACCTGGTGAAGCGCCCTTTAAGAGTAAATTACAAACGAAACAAAAGCCATCTGCACATCTGATTTTTTTTACCTACTTTCTATTTTTCCCTGACGGCACTCCATGGTTTCGCATTCGCTCTCCATATTCCTGCTGCTGCGCGCAGGCACCTCCTGTTTTCTGCCCCCCACCACGCCCAAGTCTTCAAGGAGGTGCTTCAATTCCATGAGAACACTGGACTGGAAAACCGGCGGTAAAAGCCGCCCGCCACGTCCTCGGCCATAGACGCCACTCTCCTCTTCTTCCCCTCTCCTCTTCCCGCCTTCCCGCCTGGGACGTGCTCCCATTTAGGGTTGCAGAAATAGCGTCTTTTCCTCTCCCCTGATCCAGCCGCTCGCGCCATGTCAGTGCGGTGGGGTAAGGTGGCCGGCGCGTCCCATTTCACTGCTGCCACCGGTTGCTTCCCGGATGCTTGTTGAATTAGGGAACTAGGTTGTTGCACGCCATAAAGTACGGAAACGTCAATTTTGCCCGCTAACATGAATTACGGTCTCAAACTGTACTCGAAAGCAAAATTTGAGGCTAAATAGCGTTCATATAGGCACCAATTTTGAAAATAGGCATTTATGGGCACTTATAGACATTTAGGCACAAACCCCAAAAATAGGCATTTATAGGCACTATAAAAACACTATAAAAGGCCTCCTTTACCCCTAATTCATGCTCATATATCAAAGTGGCGCGATAGGAACGCAAGGAAAAAAATAGGCATTTGCCTATAATCCGGTCTCTAGTGATCACTTCGCAAAGTGTACATGCGGTAAGTATTCTAAGAATTGCCAGTCGAGAAGTGAAGGTTGGCTAGCGAATGAGATGACTTTCAAAAAAAGGTCTTAATAATCTACCATATTCTAACATTGAAAACCAAACTAAAGCGTCCTCCAAGTTTTGTAGTGTTCCTGATATATTCACCTTTGCGCTTTCGCCATACACCATGACAATCGCACTCGTGAGGCAAATTTGATGGTCGAGCAGTGGATATTAGGCGCCTTCAGTGACGACTACAAATTCTCCAGGACATACAGATTTGATGGAAATCGTAACCCTTGGAGCGCGGCGGCAATATGGCCTTATATTCAGTGCAATATGTCTACAGTGACACAAGCTTTTATGCGCCGGTGATGCTGCTTTTGTAGTAATTAACAAGCGTGAAGGTGTTACGCCCAAAAACCAGGATATGATTATGAGAGTCGCCGTAGTGAAGGGTTCCGGGAATGCCGACGATCTGGGGTATTTTAACGTGCACTCAAATCTAAGCAAACGGGTCTCTACATTTTGCGTCCATCCACATGCGGCCGCCGCGGCTGGGAATCGATCTCGCGACTTTCTCGCGATCTCACGGTCAGCAGTAGAGCACAAATGCTTGATTTGTTGGCAGTATTATCGACTTGGAGACTAACTTGATGACTGCTTCATTCAGCTCAGGACATGATTGCCTAGCATAACGTCGTCCAAGGAGATTCGCGCGGGATAACAGATTATGCAGGCTAAGCCCTTTCATGATCCGCAACGTACACTTGGCTGTGGATTCGTGTCGGTTGTTCATCCTGCACTAACTAACAACGCAACATAGAATACGGTCAGCAGAAAAAGACGATAGTCTTGTGCCGGCCGTACTACTATGTTTTGCCTTGCCTCAGACAGCGCCTACTCTACGTTAAATTGGCTGCATCTGGCTGGCATTGATAAAACACTAGGTTCTTTAGAATTGCGTACATGTGTATTTTCTAATAAAAGAACTCACGACCTGATACTAACATATTAATGTTGCGCGTCAGGCATGCGTAGTATTTGCTTTTCGATCGAATATGTTCACAACTATGAAGGCAAACACCAGTTCAAGATGGCTGGGCGTTCAGAAAGTGGTTAAACTTTGGCCGAGTAGCTGAATCGGGTTACGGACAGACAGACAGAAAGACCAAAATTTTTGCGTTCAAGTATCCCAAGAAAGACTATCGTCTTTAATAAACCAACATAGAAGAGTGGAAGAACACCTCTACTGGCCTCATTCCAACTCGGTTGCGGTATGAGTTTTTCCCCAATGAACAATCACCAATTAGTCCAAAATGCGATTATGGCCAGCCGGTAGTGTTCTTTCCTTCAGAAACCTAGATTTCTGAACCGTATGATGTGTTCATCACTTTCCTCATGCTGACGGCAAGAGATAAACTCGTTACTCAGTACCAGTGGTCGTCTCTGATTCATACTAAAGCGGAGAGAGTGCCGGTGTATATTGACGCGGTTGGAACCTGAGAGCGCTAGCTAGGAATAATATTCCAGATCTGCAAGTAACAATATCAAACAACTAGATTGCGGGCAACACATGTCACCAACGGTAGTCCCACGTAAGTCACTTGAGACGCAAGCAGCATAGCCTCAGAAAAAATTTTCTTATAGCGTAATGCAGGTTGAGAGTTTTCGCTCGAGACAAGGCGCTAGGTGTATCCTTTCTGTGCTCTTCTGAATCCGCGTTAGCCCCACATCTTTTCACGCGGACTGACCTTATGTTTTTATGAAATAAATTATAACGCTGAGCTTGTTGGTAATCCCCAACTGTGAGCTCATAAGAAACATAGTAAAATCCTAGACCATAGGCCCTGCTGCTGTGCCCACACATTATAGCAGTTTTTGATTACAGCGTGACAAATTAGGCTGTCACGATAATTCTAAATGAAAGTCGTGTATTATGTTACACAGTGCCCAGTACCTTTCGCATTGTTGACGGACACGTAGCTGCGTCCTTACAATTCTAAGCAGTATTTTCTGCATTTGGTAGGCATCCTACAAAAACCGGCCACTTCACATTGTTAAGAGGAGGCATTGGAATATAGGTTACAGTATTTATAGGAGCTAAGTGATCGGTGCCACAACAACAAATATGGCGAAACAGGAACGTACTCCTCCTCTTCTTCATCTGCTACACAACAGGCACGTAAAAATTCAAGTATGAGATGCGAGTTCGATACAGACAAATTTTATTTCCATCCAACATGGAAATGCCATTTCGTCTGACGCTCATTCCAAGGACTTGTTTGTTTAGTTTAAACATGCATATATTTTCGCGTGGCATTTCAACAGCATTTTTCTACCAAGTAATTCTTAAACGAAACCTTTAATACGACAATATCATTTCCGCACGACCCCAATGTTAAAGACATCGCGTATCTCTAAAGAAATATATCTTATTTGCTCATTCTGCAGGCAGTGCAATAAATACTATACGTCATAAGCTCAGCTGTCATAAAGGATTAATGATAGAAACTTTGAGTTGACGCACGCAGGTGACCTTTCAAAGGAGTGAATCAGGCGTCAAGAAGCGCAGTGACCGTGAGCTTATTATTTGGGCATTGGGCTTATGAGGTTTAAGACAGACCTTCAGTTCGCACCCATTGTCGCGCATTCCTTGAAAGCATGTTCGCAGTTTTCAATAACGATTGATGCAATTTTATACAGAAAACGATGTCATACAAAAATAACTACAATGACATCTATAGAAGTCAGCCACCGTGCGCGCTTCATTATAACAAACAGCATCAGAATTGTTTGAAATGCATGCGAGCGCGTCCTACTGTGGCGCGAAACTGGAACATATTTTCCTATCTACAATAGTGACTATCAAAATTGTAAACGAGCAAGAAACACCCGTTGGAGCAGGTTTGTAAAGCAGGACCGCTGACGGAAGCCGCATCGAACACCGTACGTAGTTGCTTGGATCGAACACATTTTACCACCAACCGCTAGAGTAATCGCAGAAGATACAAACCAGAGCCTCTGAATTCATTGTATCATCGCAAGCAGTGAGCCTCAAAGCATCGCGCTCAGTAGCGTTGAAGTTCCCGGCTCCTCGGGGTCGAAAGGTGTCTACCACATGAGCTGAATGAGACCGGAGCATCGGTCTCTAAGACACCAATTACGTTATGTCGCTCCGAGATACTGAAGACTGTTGCTGCAATGGGTGGGAAGGCGCGGCCTCCGACGGCGAAGTCACCCTCGTGTTGACGGCACCGAGTGAGGAAGTATAATTGGTAGAAGCTGCTACTTCCGTTAGTGTGAGCTTCAGCAGCAATTAACTCCTCAATGCACAGCAGAACAGTTCAGTTCGTCAACAAACTGTTGACAGGTCCAACAAGCCGCGCTCGCAAGAGGAGCGGAACGCTTCTGCTGCCGAACCCAAATGATCAGCACGTATGGCTGTTGACATTGAGTGCACCTCAGCTGGTATTAGGGCACACCCGCCCCGCACGAACGCCCAAGAGCGGAGAGCGGAACGGCGCCAAATTGTCGCCCATGCGGTACCAGTATGAGCGACTCTGATGCGCATCAGAGAACACCTGTGCGCATTGTGGTTGGACGACTGTTGAGGCTGGTAACCGTGCCGCGGAGCTACAGTTTTCGAGGCGGGCAACCATCACCAACAGCGGACGATGCTGGTATGATCTTGAACATGTGGGTTCAGGCCGCGTCGTTTATTTTATTTCACTTATTTGCAAATACTGTTGGCCGTCATGACCGTAACACGGTGGTGCAGTAAGTTTGCAGATAACACAGAAACAAAGT